>VWYI01030343.1:0-38520 GCA_013399455.1 Anthoscopus minutus | reverse complement strand
TGGGACATGGCGCCGGGCAGCGCGCAGGGAGCGCCGGCCGCCGGCAGGTACGTGCACGGTTCCCCCGCCCTCAGCGCCACCTGCGCACCCCCGGGGCGGCCGCCGCGGTGACTGGACTCTTCAGAGACTGCGGCGCCGCCCCGCCCTGCGTGCGGCCTGCGCGGGACGCATGGTGGGCCCGGCGGCACCGCCGACACTGAGGGGGCCGGGGGTCGTCGCGGGCGGCCGCCGGCGAGTGATGGCGCCTTGTGGTTCCTTCCCCCGGCAGGAACGGGCCCGGGATGGACGACGGAGGCCCGGCGGCACACACCGTGTGCATGGTGTCGGACTTCTTCTACCCCAACATGGGGGGCGTGGAGAGCCACGTGTACCAGCTGTCACAGTGCCTCATCGAGCGCGGCCACAAGGTTCTGGTGGTCACCCACGCCTACGGTCACCGCAAGGGCGTCCGCTACCTCACTAGCGGGCTGAAAGTGTACTACCTACCACTGAAGGTGATGTACAACCAGTCCACGGCCACGACACTCTTCCATAGCCTGCCCTTGCTCAGGTACATCTTCGTGCGGGAGCGGGTGACCATCGTGCACGCCCACAGCTCCTTCTCCGCCATGGCCCACGACGCCTTGTTCCATGCCAAGACCATGGGGCTGCGGACCGTCTTCACTGACCACTCCCTCTTTGGGTTCGCGGATGTCAGCTCGGTGCTGACCAACAAGCTGCTGACGGTATCTCTGTGTGACACCAACCACATCATCTGCGTCTCCTACACGAGTAAGGAGAACACGGTGTTGCGAGCGGCCTTGGACCCTCGGATAGTCTCAGTTATCCCCAACGCTGTCGATCCCACCGAGTTCACTCCAGACCCCTCGAGGAGGGATGACAGTACAATAACAATTGTTGTTGTTAGCAGACTTGTTTACAGAAAAGGTAATAGGGGATCAAATGTAAGCTTGTTTTGGCTGTTTTCACTCTTTGGAAACGTCTTGGTCAGGTATCACATAGGCTGTATCTGTGGAATGGATGGAATTTTCACTGGGACTGGGGAGGTGGCTGTTCCAAGCTTTGTGTTTGTGAGCTCAAGAAGAAGAATGGACGTTTCTTTTTGTACATGTTGGACTGAGGGGTGTGTTTTCTTTTTAATACTTAAGAGACCAAAAACTGGAAGGTTTAGCTACTATTGGACATAAGATTTAGGGCCTAATGTATATATTCTCTTAGAAGTGTTTTAAGTGTATTTTTTTATTTAATCAAGGGACAGCAACTTAGATTTTTTTCCATTTTTAAGAGGTCACAAGTTGTGGTTTTTTTCATATTTTTTTGTACAACAGTTTAACTGTCTTCAGGAGGCTTTTTTTTTTCACTTCTGCTCCTGAATATACTTGTAGACCAGGGCTACATCTTGATAAGTTCTGAAATCAAATACAATAATGGCTTGCCCTAACTTTTCTACTCTTAGGTATTGATTTGCTTAGTGGTATAATTCCTGAGCTCTGCCAGAAATATCCAGAGTTACATTTCTTAGTTGGGGGAGAAGGCCCAAAACGAATCATACTGGAAGAAGTCCGGGAGAGATACCAGCTACATGACAGGTTTGTTCTGTGAATATCTATGACCCTTCAAGGTACAGCAGGGGTGGGGGGACCTGCCTGCCTCCCTTCCCCAGATAAACCCCAAAACTTGAGGCTGGAAGCCTAAAGGCAAGGCACATAAACCAGACACTGAAGACTTTGAGAGCTGGACTATGATCCAGGAAGGTAATTCATATTTCTATCAATAGGCCTTGAATGAGCCTTCACTCAAGTCATAGAAATCTGACTTAGATATAAATTTCTCATACCCCTCCCTGCAACCATGATGCTTGGATCTCATATGACATCAGGTGTTAACAGCTCATTTGTGCCACTGCATGTGCTGATGACTGCTAGTAATTTATTATTTCAGTACGAAACTCTTAAGCATAGTGCTTGTCTCATATGTGTTCTTGTGGTACTACAAGCATGTACCCTGGTGCCACCATGTTACCAGAATGTTACCATGATACACATGCATTTATGTATTTCTTTAGGGTTTTCTTGATCAAGAACAATTTAATGTTCTCAATTGTTCATTTTCTAGATTTTTTTGTTGCCCGTTTTGTACTTTAGTCATTGATTCCCCCAATTAAAATTGTCAGTATCATTCTCATTTTACCCTTTATTGTTTTCCAATATCTCTTCAAGATGATAGATTCTGATCATTGTATCTTAAAAATTTTTTCCCTTGTTAGAATCAGATTGGTCAGATGTCACATTGAAAATTCAGAAAATGCTTTTGACAAATCTTAATTATTAACTGAATTAAGCCATTTTTTCTTGCAGAACTAGAAGGCTCAGTAGCAATGTTCTGTAGGCAAAATTATTATCATTAATAATCATTATTAATGATAATTAATATCATTATCATTAAAATTATCATTAAAACAGCAACTTCTCCCACCAGCTTTATTTTCAGGAGTTTCTTTCAGTGTGACAATTAAAAAGCAGAATCTTCTATTTCTCCATTGCTGGAAAAATTTAGAGAAAGCTAAACTGAGATGCCCATCTCTGTTCTCTCATTATATAAGTGTGAACCATTGGTACCTTTTTCAGAATATGTATAATGCTACACAGCATTATTAAGGTCCAAATCTAGTGTTTATCTCCATCTTTTTGTTGTTTTTGTTGTTTTTTTTTTCCCTCTTGTATGCAGGGTGCGTCTTCTAGGAGGATTGGAACACCAGGATGTTAGAAATGTCCTGGTCCAGGGGCACATTTTTCTCAACACTTCCCTCACTGAGGCCTTTTGTATGGCTATTGTGGAGGCAGCAAGCTGTGGTTTACAGGTAAAAAAGCCAAAACCTCAGTATCTAGAAAGCATGTATCCATCTTAAAACAAATTTCACAATTAAATAATATGTGCTTACAACATTTGATGTCATCTGAGGCTCTGTCTTGACAGACATAAGCAAATATCCTCATCTACAGATCACCTGGAAGCTGAGACAGAAGGGTTAACTGAAACTGTTTAAGCTCTGAGAAGAATTTTGTGCAGAATTGGGAATAACATGTAGATCTCTTCTCAGTTCTCTGAACTAGTCAGACTGCCTCTCCAAAATACTGTTTTGTATGCATTCCTTTACAGAGTTTTGGGGTTGATGTTAACAAAAGGTTACTTTGACAGTCCTTTGAAAGGAGCTGCAGAAAAATTGCCTTACTATGTAGGAATTCAAGATAATTTGGAGAGAGAAAACAGTAAAAGCCCTTTCTAACTAATTTACAACTCAGATTGACAACTCAAAAACAAGTTGAGTCAATAGCCATAAAGAATTAGAGTTTCACATTAAAATATAAAGAAACCATACTAAAAAGACAGACTGATCAGAGTACCTAATTTACAGTAAGTATAGAAAATGTGGCTTCAGTTGTTTCTTTACTTCAGTACCCTTTGACAGCAGTTACTACCTAGTTGTAGTTATTCTCTTGCCATCTCTTCTCTAGACATGAGGAATTTCTTATTGCCCAGTGTTTAGAGATTATTGCACAATATGAGTTTTAGTTATTTCTGATTTCCCTTTAAACATAATAATTCAGATTAATATAAATAAATTTCTGCAAGTGTTCAGTAACCTAGGAAACTGAAGTTTTAAGTATGTGGTAAAATTATCCTCTGCAAATAGATTTAACAGTTTTTTTGAGATACTCTGGAGGAAATGTCAAAAATCTGTTTGCACGGGTTTAGTTGTGTACTGTGGCAAACACCTTCAGGAAAGGTATCTCAACTACTCATTTGACCTAGCCTTCTGTTTTATTATGGCACCAAAGAATCATTCTGGACAATGCTTAGGGTAATCTGCTATGCTCTGTCTTCTCTGGGGTTTACATATGTAGTTCACATACATGTCAAGTTCCCAAACCATGATATTTTCCTATTCTTTTAAATAGCTGCATCTAAACAATGCAATAGCATTGTCATCACACAATTTCATCTTTTATGTTGCATTTGTGCTGTTTCTTTCATTTGTTTCAAAGGTGGTGAGTACAAGAGTTGGTGGGATTCCAGAGGTACTTCCAGAAAATCTCATCATTTTGTGTGAGCCCTCTGTGAAATCTTTGTGTGATGGACTAGAAAAAGCTATTGCCCAGCTCAGATCAGGAACTCTGCCATCTCCAGAAACTGTCCATAATGAAGTAAAGACATTTTATACATGGAGGAATGTAGCAGAGAGAACTGAGAAAGTATGTATAATCACTTCTTTTAAATTCTCTGAAAGTACAATTCTGAAACAATTCTTGCTTTGAAATATTACTATACACATTCACCATGTAATATTCCAGTGTAATTTTTCAGCATGTTTCCTGTCAAACATACATGGTTTTAAAAGGTTCAGAGAATGTTGGGGGGTTTTTTTCTGCCAAATACATTCCTGGATAGGTGATTTTTTTTCTGTTTTTATTTTCTAACATGCCATATTTTCTGGTAAATATTGTGAAGGAAAGTCTAGATCTTTAGTTGGATTTCTAGTCATTTATTTATTCAAGTCTTCACATGAAGGAACTTTTCTGCTATAACTGGAAAACATGCCACATAAGGTGTATGGCAAGGTAAGGACAGTGCTTGACAAAGTTTTGCCTTGTGCTAACAAGTGGTTTAAATCATGAGAGGTAGTTCAGTGCTGGAAGGCTGAACCCAGGTAGGTTTACATAAGCTGTGCCTGTAATGAAAATTTTTTTCATAGTTTTGAAATCATATTTCAGATCTAGAACTACAGTTCAGTATAAAAACTGCATTTAGTGAAGAATGTTGGCTGTGGTAATGTTACAAATACCTGTGGAGATCTGTCACTTCTGACTTCACCTCCTGTGTTTTAGGAAGGAGAGAGCAGCTGAAGCCCATGCCTCTTACTTAGTTTGTACTGCACTCAACTACGTATCTCTCACAAGTCTCCTCAAAGTGCCATGTACAAGCAGTTTAGTTTATTATTTTCAAGTGCCATCAGTATCATTCATTTTATGATTTTGTAACTGCAAGCAACATTTGAATTGCCAAGTTTTTACAGACGTTAGCCTAGATTTGAGTCTGCTTTATATAGTTCTTTCTTAAAAAAACCCATCAGTACTTCATGAAGGAAAATGATGATTGAATTGGTATAAGTGTGCATAGATCTTAAATGGTACAGAAGAGAGTTGTTAGCAAATTGTTAAGTTACCTGTAGAATGGAGTCTTCTTAAGGAAAAAACTGTGTCCTTCAAGCCTTTTTGGAGTGGTTTGTGGTTGATTATGGTTGACATGTTGACATGTATAATAAATCACTAGTAGCATGTATTTGCTTTGTGCAGTAATTGAATTAGTGTTTAAGCAAAAATCAGGAGCCTATTATGATTTGGTTCATTGTTCAAATATAGAGATTTCGAATAGTGCTGAACTTACCTATGAGTTCATCCATCTTTGTGTTTACAATCTAGTAATTGCATGTTCAAGCTCTTCCTAGGACTGATGTGAATATAAGATTAGAACCCATTCAATTAATTAAAACCCCCAATCCTGTCTGTATAATGTATACATGAGAGACAAATTATGCAGCCTTCCTAGATAATGAAATACTTTTGAAATGTAACAGAAGAGAATGTTTCATATTTCTCCCTAAATAAATGAATGAAATATCTGGAACAAGACTTATAAATCAGCACTTAGGATCTGCAAAGCTTTTCTGCTAGCTAAGAATAGATCATTTATTTTTCACAGTGGCAGCAAAGTACTGCCTGATTTTTGAGGTAGAAGCAACGCATTAAGTTGTTACTTCTGTCTGCTCTCCTTTTAGGTGTATGACAGAGTTGCAGATGAAGTGGTTTTACCAATTAAGGAGCGACTTGACAGACTAATGACTCACTGTGGCCCAGTGACTGGGTGTATTTTTGCTTTTTTTGCTGTTCTGAACTTCCTTCTGTTGGCGTTTCTGAGGTGGATGACTCCAGATTCCATTATTGATGTTGCAATAGATGCTACAGGACCTAAGGGTGCATGGACTAAACAGTATTTTTTTGGGAAAAAAAAGAAGAGTTAAAGAAGAACTTCCAAACTCTAAATTGCTCAAGTGGAGAGGGAAGAATGCGTCAGTCACTAAAGGTTTTAATGCTTGCTGACAGATACATTACTCTTAAAACTCTTTAGTTTCTTTCTGAAGTTCTTGGAAAGAAACTTAGTTCAATGTGCTACCTCAATTTGGGATGATGTTCTTAGTTCAGTTTTGGATTAATGCTAATTTATAGGCATCTTTTTTGCACTGAAAGCTGGGGGGGGAATATGGGTTTTTATATATGTCAGAAGCCTTGGAAACAAAAATATAAGATTTTTCTTGATAACTTGAACATTGCAGAAAGGAACTTAAGATGTTTGCGAAAGCAAAACATAAAAATTATTAGCTTACTGTAGTTCCTAAAAATCCCTGATATTTATTAAGATCTCTTTCAAAATAATCAAAAACTCAACAAAATACACCTTTTGTCTCCCAAGATGAAAGTGGCACTTGAAATTAGTCATGAAGTCCATTGCCATGTAAATTTGAGAGACTTAGTTCTAGCAGTTGTGTCCCAGTGACAAGTGTTTTGCCTGCGTAGCATTATTATTTTGAAGTTCTTCCCTAGTCAGAGGGTGCTTATCCTGTTGCTAAATCAAAATTCCACAATGATTTTGATATTTTCAGAGGTGCTAAATTTGTCCTGTTCTCTTACATGTGTGAAAGTGTTGTAAAGCTTATAGTGGTTTTGGGTTTTGTTTTTTGGTACATAGGCAAGGAAACAGTATTATTTAGAGATAATACAGCCTTCAGAAACATCTCAGGCCTGAAAACTTCCAGCAGACTGTGCCAAAGTGTGAAGTAATATGTGTGTGAGAGAGCAAAACTATGAAGGGCTTAACAAGCACACTTGTGCTTACTTGCTCTCTCCCACCTCCCACCCACCCATCCCTTTTTCCCCCCACTTTTCTTTCTGCTTCCCCTTACTTATGACCAAAGTGGCATTTCAGTCCATCTCTGGGAGGGACAGCATTCAGGGGGAATGATTTCACCTCATCCACATCAGAGACACTGGCTGGCAGGTTCTGTATGTGAAATCTTGGGAAGGTGTCCCTGCAGTGGAAATAACCAGTGGCTGTGCTTTTCACGGAGAGACAGAGAGAGAAGGAGCATCTATGAGGAGTCCTGAGTGCTGCGTGCGTGGGGCAAGAGGCAGCACAGCATTGTGCCAGTGTGTGTGAGAAGAGACATTTATTTCATTTGTGTCAACACCTCTAAAATTGTCTAATGCACCAAGGTTAATTTCTTTTTCAAGCATCACTAATGATGATAAGCTTACTATTTTATGACTCTGGAGTATTGTGTGCTGTCGGACACTGTATCAATACTAAAACTGTGCAATATGAAAATTGTTTCTAAATCCTTGAAGGGTAGTATTTAACACACTACTTCTGCCAAATTCATGTTGTTTGGATAGAGATGTAATTACACAAGCATTTTATAATTTCATCGAACGTATTTTCATGAAACACAAAGATAATGTAAATTATTGCCATATATAAAGTCTATTTTCTTTTACTAGAATTTTTAGCCTTTGATATGTTACATACAGCGTGTAATAGTACATTCTGAGTTTTTCAAACTCTACATTAAAAGTGGAAGTAATCTAAAATGGTGCCACAAGGTTTAAGTATAAATGGGTAGAATTAAACTATTATTTTACTTTTCTAAGTTACTATTTTTTTTTATATTATTCAAGCATTCAAATTTCTAACCTTTCGAAAATACTGATTGTCATTCCAGGGAAATGTTATATATGTATGTGTACGTATTTTTAGCATTATTTTGTTTGTTTTCTTTTATTTCTGTTTGTTTTCCTGCAACATCTGCAAACACAAAAGGATTTGTGTGTATCTATTCAAAGTACTTTTTTCTTTTGTAGAACATTGTGTACTTATGAATAACATAATAAAACCTTGTGATAGTCTTGTTTGCAAGACCAATGTAAGGTTTGTTTACCTTGCCATAAGGAATGGATACATTTCATTAATATGTGGGAACATGTAACTAGAAAATACAGAACTACAAAGCATAATGCTACTTTCTGCCAGTGGTTGTTGGAGTTCTTATGAGAATGTTTTTTATTAATCACCTTTCTGTGCAAGCTGCCATACAAATTTAACCCTTAGCTGGTTTCTCAGATAACAGCACTTGTATAATGCAGAACTCTGTGGGAATGATTTGCTCCCTGGCTTTGTGCAGTGGAGTAAAGGGTGATGCCACAGAAATATCAGTGGGTAACATGAAAAAGGTTAAATAAAATAATCAAAACCCTAAAAAAAATAATTACTGAGATAATGCGTGTGGTTAGAAATTAATAAAATAACTTTAAAAAAAAAATGTTTCTCTTGTGCTTGTAGGTAACATTTGATTGTTGTGAAATACTGGGGAAATGTTACCAAAGAGAGAGCAACACTAATTAAGCAGTATCTTGCACAGGGCAGAGCCTCTGGTGTATAGTAGGAGCAGGAAGACCTATAGAAGGTCCCCCCCAAATTGCAATGAAATTCCATCCCCAGACACAAGGAGAAATGTTTCCAATACATTATGTGCAGACACTGTGAATTAAGGTGTTGATAATTGAAAATTGTTGGTTAAACCATACAATACACCATACAAGCATCAAGTAAAGTATCGATATAAGGTTAGTCTTTCTGACTGTTTAAGTGGGTGTGGATAGATCTGTAAGAAGACAAATACTGTAATTTACTTTTTTTGTTGGCAAGTTTTTCTCCATCTGTTTATATTTTTCCCTTTTTGATCTTTATTTCTCTTCACTAGTCCCCTTTTTCTTTTATATATGCTTAGGCTTTTAAAAATTAATTTAAAAGTTTTCCCAGTGCTTTCTGCTTCAATAAAATACAGACTTTGTGTAAATAGAAAAGGGAATAATCAAAATGGTTTAATATTTTGAATTTTTTAAAATTAAAAGTATTTCAATGTTTTTAGTGTTTAATTGCTATCATTAGACTACTCTCATGATATTTGCTGTGCATCATGACACTCAGTAGTATGTTGAATTCCACAGATTTCCCTAATCACTTGAGCATTGACATAGACAAGAGGTGGATATTTCTTAAAGAAACAAAACTAAAGACAGGATGTGGTTATGCATCTCAATTTATTATATTACCAAAATTACACATTTTGCTTGTAAACCTAGTAGGTAGGTTAGGTTGCTTTCAGATCCTGACATGCTCCAACACTGTTGGAACTCTAGAGATGCTGCTTGTGCAGGAGCTGGTTTGACTGTGCATGGCTGGTTATTTTGTACATGCTGGTTCTTCAAGCTGCATGTTTGAGCAGGAGGGACTGGTGCATTCCCTGGGAACACAGGCATTGGCTGCTGCTGGAATTTGCTGTCTTCCTGCCCAGGCAGCAGCAGGAATTCCACTAAACCAGACCCTACCTGGTATGATGGGTGGCAGATAGGTGAGATGAATCCCACATTGGCTGGAGAGCAACAAGTGAGTCACTCTGCACACCTCTTTTAAAAAGCAGGAGTGTTGCAAGTGTGCTGACCTAAGGATGCAAATGAGGCAAGGCTTGTATGGGAAGTAGTGTCATTTATTAGATCAAACTGATAGAAAAGAAGTAGCCAGGTTCTGTATGGATGTCTCTGTTCTCATCTCTTGTGTTTAAGTGTTTCTAACTCCTTTTTTTTTCCCCAGTTGCCTTCCTTGATTGAATACATTTGAAATTCTAATCCCAACTACATACATTAGAAATACACTGCTGTAATTCAAAGTGCGTGTAGCATAAGAATAGACCAATACCTCTCTGAAGTTCTTTGAGATGAGTATCTCTGAAATTTTTATTTCCTTGCCAAATTCTTCAGGTGACATCTGATGTTTCTCCCTAAAAGTTGGATAAAGTCAATGTGAACCTTACTGAAATTCAATGAGTTGTTTTCTAAAATGGATTGCCGTATTTTTCTGCTTATTTCATGTTTGTAAACTAAGCATTATTACCTTTCCAGTTTTTTGGAGGATCTACCTAAAGTACTTCTATTTATCATCTCATGACAATTTTGTTAAGGATTAATATATTTTTTGGATATTTTGATTTAACAATTTAGTGGTTGTCCTAGAGTTAAGGAAGAGTGGTTCATGAAGTAGTTTGGGCATCTTGCAGAAAGTTCTCAAGTGTGTTTTTTCTACAGTGGGCTGACTTGTTCACTCAAGTCTATCAATGGAGTTGCATAATCCAGCTCATTCATCTCACAGCAATGATGTTCAAAAGAGCAAGGGAGGAACCATGACAATCCTGTGTCTGCGCTGTCACTGCTCTTGTGTTCTGCCTCTTCTCACGCCTACACGATGTTGCTCATCTCCAGTTTCAAAAATACCAGAGATTTCTGAGTGGTCACACCCAATCTTGCTGTGGTTTGCCTGACTATCACCTTCACCAGCATTCATACTCCCACTGTTGCTGTTCAGCTGTCTTCCCAATGATGATTTTCTTTTACATCCACTGCAGTGATTTTCCTAGGGCTCTTGTACACTAAGAGCAGATTAAGAGATTACACAAGCTTTTCTCAAATGACTCACTCAATAATTTAACTGAAAATCTTTATTTGTCTTGTTGTGAAGCCAGGGGGGTGATTTTGCTGCTACACAAATAGAGTTTGTCCTTCTGGGAGAGTCATGTTCCAGTGACTGCTTCCAAACAGTCAAACTTTCTCATGGTTTTCTAGAGCACTTGGAGAGCTCTTTGGTGTTATTCCATTAGGGATAAGAGAATTTCAGTGGAAATTGCCTGATTTTCAGTTTCTTGTATTTTTCTGAGTTTTATGGACATGTACAGTTGTACATACCATCAAGTGCACCAATTATGAAAGAAATCAATCTCTTTTGCAACCAATAGCCAGTTTTCTGTTTTTTCTTTTAAAAAGTGCTCTTCCTTTTTCCTTATGTCCTGTTGAGAGCCAGATTTGTAAATCCCACATGAGAAAGATATCTCTATCATTTAAACTTTACTTTGTAATGGTCTTAATATTTTTTATGTGTTATTTTTCTCTGCTTTTTTCTCTGCATCCTACATTTTGTTCTTGGCAGCTTTTACTGTTCCTCTGGCTTCAGGAGGAATGTTTTCATTACCAGATTTTTCTGGGCTGACCATTTTTTTTTTTTTGGTCTATGTTTGCTAATTTCTCCTCTTTGTTTCTCAGCTGAGCAGAATTAACTGCCAATGAACCAATATGTTTTTATGTGCTTCCTTAATTGAACTTCTCTTGTCCTGTAGTCTGTATCTTCAGCTGTCTTGTACTGTGGCAAACCGTATTAAAGTGATTAAAAAGAGGAAATTTTCCTCTTTTGGATTCCTAAGTGTTAAAGTTTCTACAGATATAAAATGTTTCTGTGTGAGGAAAGCTAGAAGTAATACTTTCGTAAGGAGTCAAATTATGTAAGAATGTAATAACTTGGTTGAATTCAGAATTTTAGAAAAATTGGTTCACTTGAGAAAATTGCTTGGGGTGTTTTATCTCTGCACATATTTCATATAGCATTTTAGTGCACCTGGGAGGGCTGAATACTGAAGTCAGCAAGGTACTAAACCATCTGTATTGCTATAACCCAAAGGAAATTACATCTAAAATGCCCAGAGAAATAATTTGCTGTATAATTTCCATGTGCATATCCACCATCTTCTTGGAATCTCTGAGAGGAATTATCCTGCTCTTTTCCTTGACAGATGTCAGAATTGAAGGCTAAAAAAATCTGGGCAAAGAGGGGAATCGAGTAAGAAATAAATCCTCCCCCTATGGTACATATAGGAAAATAAGAATAAATAGAAGTTTTTAATAAAAAGAGATGGGGTGTTCTACATAGATTTGAATAAATACATGCAGAAAAAATACCTCTCCCCCTATGGAAGCTATGTGCCCTCAGAAAGTAAAAAGGGCAGTTAAAGAAAGGGTACATCTTGTTCCATTTCAAATATTACACCTTTGAATCAATGGAGAATCATGTAAAAATGTTTCTTAAACAGAGAATGCTGTTTGCAAGAGATATCAATGGACACCATTCTTTATCCCTGAGTAATGGAAAAAACTGATACGTTATCATGTGTTTCTTTCTGTACAATTTCAATGTATTTTTCTCTTCCTAGAATAACTGACTTCTTAGCCCTGGCTTTGAATGTGAGTTTATTTCAAATTCTTCCATGTTAATGCTTTTGTTTGATATGTTTGCCTTTGTTCGGTATCTGAGTACCAGCAAGGCCTGTTCTCAAGATGGAAAGGGCAGAAAAGTATTATTTTTCACAGCACTTCTGAACAATTTCTGCAATTGCAATTTATCTATGCAGTCTTTGTAAATGGAACTGCTACCTTGGAGAATAAATCTAATGTGGATGTATAGGCATTCAGGTGGTATGGAGAGCACCTGTCTGAAATTTTATTCTCATTTGTGTCGGTTTGGAAAGGATTTTCTCATTTGTTTCCTGTATGCAGAGATGTTCAGAATATCTTATCCTTAATATTGTTATTTAGTATCAAATACCTCATACCAAATAAAACCAGGATGTATTTTTGGTAACTGAGGAACAGCAGGTCCTGAAGGGTTTAAAATAGATGACATATGATACCAAGAATAGCCCAGTGCAACTTAGCCAACCTGAGAAACTATTCAAAGAGCAAACCAAAATGGAGGGCAGTTCTATACTCCATTCTTTCACTAACATTTACTTTGCCATTTTTGCTTTGTTTTGCTTCAAGCTTTTGATTAAGATTTCCTTGGCTTTGCTGACCCATTTCTATATTGTCAAAGGCAACAGAAAAGAAGCTGCCAGGATAGCAGAAGAGATCTATGGAATAGTCCCAGGTAAAGTAAAAACATGGACTCTCTAACATTTTAATTGTTATTTGTCACATTTTTGTAACCTGAGGATTTAAATCAGTGAGTTGCCATGAAATGCATGAAATCTTTTGCTAAATGCATGGGTAAGTGTTAAAACACTTCAGGTTAAAACCTGAAGTGCCTCCCATTTCTGGGGTCTTTGCAGTGTCAGTATGTGTTGGCATGATTTAGGTGTGCAAAATATGACGCTGCAACAATTACCCAGCTAGAATGAGGACAACATTTGCTCATGGCACTATGGTAAATGAAAATATTGTTCTCAGATGCAAGGTGTTCTTTATCAGTGGTTACAGATGGCTTTACTAAACATCCAGTTTTACTGACAGAGATTATTTAGGGAAAAGTTTTAGTGCATTGATTTTCTGAAAGGAGACACTATGAGGATATAACTAATGACTTTATGAATCCAATACAAGGATCCTTGTTTTGTTAAATCAGATGATAAAAATGAATGCAGCTAAAATTGTTCTTAAAAATACACAGCACAAGAATATATTGTATTTCATAGGTTACTTAGTAGGTCATGGATTTGGGTTTTTTTCAAGTGATTTTAGTCCTTCATATCACAGCCATAATAATGAATAGGCATGTGTTTGCATTCTTGTTAATTCCACTAATTAAAATGACACAGTATTTTCAATTTACTGCTAAGGAGGGCTAATTTTCCTAGCTAAAGATTCTTATCAGCATTGTGACATCACACATTTCTATGCTGGGCACTTGCTATGTGATTGTGCCATCATGAAAAGGCACAGGAATAACATCAGAACACAGATGGAGTGGGATGGCCACCCAAAGCAGGGAGATTAAGATCTGGCCAAGAGAAATACTGTGGCCCCCAGCATTTTTGACAAAGCCTTTATGAAGCCTGTATGTATACAGGCATGTCTTGGTTATTAATTTATTTTTTATTCTCTAGAATATCATTCCAATCATTTCTTACTGTCATTTTTTCCAAGCACCTTTATGCAATCATAGTCTGGCACATGGTGAGCAGCAGTTTTTCCTTCAAGCAGGTTCTTATTGAGGTGCCTTGAAATTCAGCAGGCCATAACATATTTTTATCTGCAAGTTGCCATTTGCAGAAAGCCATTAAAGATAATCTTACAAAATGTGAGATCATGTGATGTTTTTGCTGGGGTGCTATATCATATTACAGTCTGAGCTTCACAAGCTTTTCTCTTTGCAGTGAAGTGGCACGGCAGCAGCAGTGGCAGGGCTGTGTGCTTTGTGTGTAGGCATTTAGAAAGAGCACTTTCACTCATGTCGCTCCCAGCTGAGAAGGGGAGATGGGCCCTGTATGGGAACTATATTTGCCACACCTTTCAGGGAGGTAGGTTGTGGTGGCTGGCGTGGAAGTGTGCAGCAGTGTGTGTTGTCCTGAGGCTGTGTGTGTGTACACATGCGTTGGAAATGCGTGTGAGAGCACGCACTTGCACGTGTTATACTCCGCATAAAAGGTTAAATAAGGCCCTGTTGCTCTGTTGTTGAGTAATGTCCTGAATCTTCCTGCTGTTTTAGGGCTCTGGGCTTTGTCACTTGCAATGTCTTCTGACTTTGTGAACCAAGCCTGCCTATTTCGGTCACCAGCATGATGAGAGGTGTGGGGTACTTGGGATGCTTTCAGGAAGATGTGTCTTGGTCCTTACTTGGTTCCTGTTTCCATCATTTTGACTGATGCGTCATTCAGAGCCTTGCTATATATTGTGCCAGCTGGTCTTTCCATGCCAGTTTCCTGCCTTAGGTGCCCAGGAAGTGTTCCATAAATAAATGGAAACAAAAGTAATAACTATAGTTAAAACTGTAACTTCAATAGCTGAAGTGCATCCTGGTGCTTGGGTAACAAAAAGAGACTTCTTTGGCCAAGGGTAAAACCTCTGCTGTGTCCTTGGCCTCAAGTCCCCAAGGATGTGTCCATGCCTCTCATTGATTTCTCCCTGCCTTGGGTAGCATTTGAAATGGAGATAAATCACCCTTTCCATTCTCTCTGGTGTGCAGCATAGCTGAAAAAATTAAACAGGACAAGGGTTTCAAATACAGTGCCCATGGGTTTGCTGTACTACAGAGCATGAATGCAAACACTGGCATTGCTTCTGTCCTGTGGCACTGGAAATACAGCTGGCCTTTGGAGAAATACTTACTACACACTGTGTCAGAGCATGGTTATAAATTTTAATATAGGACAAGTAAATTTTCTGTCTAGTTGAGTGGCAGGGATTCAACCTGAGCTGAATGTCTATGTCTGTAGGTACTAGCTGGGCTAATGAATTCTTTTTCTTGGCACATAAATAGATTAAGATAAGAAAAAGGGCAAGCAAGCCTACATGAAACAGTCTGGACAGTTCAGCATCTCAAAATTATTAAAGAAGAAAAGTAAAGTCTTCAGGCAGAGTTTGTTTTTCCATGTATTTTCTAAAATATTTCAGTGAAGAGGATGATTAAACCTGTTACATGGTAGTCTGAGAGGGAGGGTGTTATTTATGAAATTGTCAGTTCAGGAAATAAAACTGCCAAGGACATGCCAGACTTCATTTGATAGACAAGTCAACCCTGCTATGAGGCTCTTAACAAAGTGTCAGAGAAGCTGGGATGCAATCTGTGACAAGAACTCCCAAGGAAAGGTGGAGGCTGATATGGTTTTGAGTAGGAGAATTGCAGGTTTCTGAAGTCTCCATGTGAGACCCAGCACCACTAAACGTGATCTTTCCTGAAACACATTTTTAGCTGTTCTTTTAAAAGTTCTGCCAAGAAGCTTCTGTTTAGGTCCCTTAGTGAGCAGCCAGATTTCCTAAGATTGCTGACCCCTCAGCTGCTCTGCTGAAATCAATTCATCAAAGATTTTCACTGCTGAGCCCACATTGATTTCTTTCCTGATCTGCATTTACATGTGGCTGTGCTTCCCCTGTCTTCCCAAGATTTGCTTTTGCTGCATACCTGAATGAGCTTCCATGCATTTGCTGTTTCAGGCAGCTGGGCAGACCGATCTCCTCTTCATGATGCTGCCTTCCAGGGACGCCTTCTCTCTCTGAAAACCCTGATTGCACAGGTAAAAGCCCGCAGGTAAAGAAAAGGCTGGGAAGCAGGGTGGTTTCACATAATTGCATTTATGGGCTGGTGAGCTGGTAATAGACTGCAACAGGGCATAAGAAATATGGCTGTATGAATAATATATCAGCACAAACACCTCTGAGCATGTATTAGTCTGCTCAGCTAAGAAGCTGGGGACAAGCCTGGGACAAAGATTATCACAGCTTGCAGCTTGCTAGATAATAAACAATGATTCTTGTGCTTTTTCTCAATTATGAACCACGCAACTAGGCTTGACTATAGGGATAATAAATATATATATGTAGGCTATTCAAAAAACCCAAAACAGTATAAATCTGTAAAAGTGCATGTTTCCTTTTATAAAGTCAGCCCTGAACCCCCCTGGTCCAAAAGGAAACGAGAGTTCAGGCAAAAGGAAGACAAGAGGAGAGAATACATGAGAAGGAAAAGAAGCTGTATATGAAAAGAGATAGGTTATGGTTCTCTATGCTCTGCCAATCATCTTCCTTACCACCTTTGCTTAAACTCACTGTCCTCATCTAGCATGAAAAGGTAACTGTCCCCCTCTCCCTCTTGCCTCCAAGACAACTGCAGGGAAATTAATTCCCTGAGTGTAAAGCTTTTGACTTGGCTATCAGACTTTTTAGAGTCAGGGTAAATAATTTTTACAAGAGGCTGCAGCTCTAATGGACAACATCCTCAAGGAACGGAGCTTCAAGTGTGAAAGCCTCCTCTCCTGACATCTCTTGAGGCATAGCTGCAGCTAAAAAAAGATGCTGTTTACAGACACTATTCACCCTCCCTTTTTCTGATCCCTCTTTCGTTTACCTGCTGGCATAAAGTAATTTTTATGGAAAAGGAAGTGATGGAGGTTAGAGAAAAAGAAAGAGACTTTATTCATTTAGGGATCTGATGGTTTTCTGACCCCTCTATCTCCATTTATGCTGACCTTACCCCACTTGCTTCATGGAGCAGCTGGTGTTGTGGTTATTCACCAGGTGCCCTGGTTATGCACTGTGCCTGGTTTTACACTGAGGAAGCACCCAGTGGTGTGCTTATATCATTTACTTAATCCACCCCTTTCTCCTTTCCCTGAAGACATTTAATTTTGGGAGTAAAAGATGAAGGTCCTTGCTGATGAAAAGAGATCAAGGAAGCAATGTCTGTAGAACCTGAATTGGAGCTGAGTCACCACAGATTGATAAATGTAGGGATGAAGTTGTTCGTGGAGCAGCATAATCATTGCTCATTGCTTCCATTATAGTTACACTGCTAGCCTGAAATAAGTATGGGACTGTTCTTGAGTCTCTGTGGGACACTCAGAAGTCTCTACTGCAGCACCATAGCTTTCAAGAAATCCACTGAGGCTCTGGCTGCACATGGAATGCCTGGACAAAGGGAGGTGATGTAGTGCTGGAGATTTAAAATGGCTCAAGAACTGACCAATGCTTGTTTCAATGCCTGCAAAAAGTTGATTTTTCATGTATGTTGAAAACAAGGTTTATCATGAGTGATGTTTGACAAGGACCCATTGTAAGATCTACACTTATTATCCATTTTGTAATGGAAGGAATTTCTGTTTTCCTAAGATATCACTGTTTATTCTTTCACTTGATATGACTGATTATATTTGTTAAACATATATACAAGTATATAAGAATAATGACTGAGAAGGAGTCTCCTTATTAGGAGCCTCTAGAAGAAATTAATCTTTAAGAAATATGCTGATCACAAAGTATGAAACAACCATACAATTAGAAAATGGAATAACCTCTATTTTTTAAGGTTTTATCTATTCCCCTAGCACCATTGTAATGCATGAGAAATGTTACCAACAACTTTTACATTAATAATATTTTCACATCACTGGAAAAGATTGTTTTTCTATCATATAATGCTTAGCCTGAAGTGTTTATAATGCTTTTAATACTTACAGCATCAGGACTGCTGACTTTTTTGCTGTGTGAGGTTGCTCTCAGGTACTCCTTTCTGCCCATTGCATTGGGTACTGTGTACCAAAAAGTGCATTGCTGCCATCTCGTGAGCTGCCCTGTCTATAGCATGTCAGGCAGACACCAACTGTGCTTCAAAATATGACATCAAGCAGAAAATGGAGCTGCTTCCAGACCTGTTCTCACACATGGGTGTAAAATTTTAATTAGCAGGAGATTTAGTTGCATTCAGAGGAAAACACATATGACAACTGCTTTCCCCTTTCTGAATGTGTCTGGTTTGTCTTTGTTCAGGAATAGATCATGACACCGGTTAGGGAAATACTTGTACTAAGGCATTTGTCAATCACTGTTCTTTCTTCCAGCATAGAACATTTCCTGAATGGTTAGATAAGAGGAACTGATTTGTGGGTGGGATTTGACTCATCTCTTTTATAGGTTTACCAGGTACTTATTACCTCTGAGTGAAACACACTTGGTACCCCATGTAGTGAATGAAAGAACTTTTAGGACACAATTTGGATGCCCTACTGGAAACAGCTGCTTTAGCACCGGATGAATCATATCCTAGGGAATCCTGTTTCTCTCCACTGAAGGAGCTGCCAGCTCCAGCTGAGCTGCAGATACCTGTGCCAGAAGCATCCTCATGCAGGGAGGTGAATCCTCCCAGCTGTAGTTCCTGATGAAGGACGTAATAGGGCAGGGAATGCCACCCTTACAAGTTAAAGAAATGCCATGTCTTTCCTCCAATTGACAGTGCATCTTAAAGAGCTAGAAATAGAAGGCATAGCTTGAAATTGCTCCCTCTTTAACCCCACCACTAGCTGTGGTTTGTGGGGACAAGAACTGAATCACTGAACAGCACCAACCCCCCTGAGCCCTTTCCCTGGACACACACCACTCACAGACTGTCGGTGCCTTGGGCACCCTGCCAGCCCTGCAGGAGCCGTGGTCAGGCAGGGCTTTCCCTCACGCCGCTGGTCCCGGCTGCAGGGTTTCAACGTGAACCTGGTGACCACAGACCGAGTGTCAGCTCTCCACGAGGCCTGCCTGGGTGGCCACGTCGCCTGTGCCAAGGTGCTGCTGGAAAACGGTGCCCAGGTAAGTCCTGGGGACGCCACTGGGGACACGAGCACCTGGGGATGGATGCTCCCCGCATCACTGGGGATGTGCTGTCCATGTGGCAGGCCCAAGATGCAGGTGGACATCTCAGACAGGAATGTGGAAAAACATAACAGTGTTCTGTTTCCCTGGGCGATAGATTTGTGTCCCCCTTGTATCATGCCCTTATTCTCTTTTGATTTCCCATTGTGTGTGAAACATAGTCGCTATTGATAGAAAAACAAATGAAAATTCTAAGTGAAATAACCTTGAAGAAAGTAACTTACACCTTTACCCTCCCCCTTCAGCAATGATCGCTGGAATTACATCAGGTTTCTTATGGGAAGGTTTGGGAATCTCATATAAGTAAAAATGGATGTGCTTGAAGCAATAAAACATTTTATATGCTAATAAAATAACAATTCCCACAGCTGGACCCAAGGCAGAGTAGACATTCACAAAAGAGATTAAGGAATGGATGAAACATATAATTTTTATGTCAGCTGGGTTTTCAAGTAAAATTTATATAGCAAGTAACCAAGCAGCACCAAAACTGTCAACAGATCTCCAGTGCCTCCAGCCACACCTGCCTGATGATACTGGGAGGAGGTGAGGCAGTGGAAATTTTACAGATTAGCATGTGCTTGTACAGAGTTAAAGACATGCAGATTTGCTTCATAAATTGGCCCTGAGGGCTTGCTACGTAGTTAAACATAGCATAAACAGGTACCTGGGGTGACTCTTGGGGTGTCCTGTGCAAGGCCTCCATGATCCCAATGGGTCCCTTCCAACTTAACATATTCTGTGATTCTGTGACTGTGATCTACAGCTCTTCTGTCCCAATGAAGAATGTGCGAAGTCTTTACATTAGAAGTTGGGGAAGAAAATTTATGTCTTGCATAGGTACACATGCATATCAACTCCTTCAAGCACCTTTTCTGTTTGGAATTATGTTTCTATGAAAATTTCTCTTGCTGGACATGTGATTTCAGGCGATAGTATTAAACAGAAAGTACATGCTTTCATTTAAAAAGCAAAGCCATTTTCATTTGAGGGTGTGAGGCTGGTGCAAACCAAACAATCTTGAAGGTACTCAACTTCACATTAAAAAAAAACAAAGGGAGAATAAAAAATTGCGTTTTTAGCAGCTCCAGCAGGAGCATTCACAGCAGGCAGGGTTCCTGCCTTATGGCACTATCTGGGAAAGAGGGCAGACATCAAAGGAGAATGTTATATGTGTTATATCACAACATGTAACTCAGAAAGTTGTAAATAAAATCATTCCTGAAATTACACAAGACAAGAGTCTCACTCTGCACACTTCTGTGTGCACAGGAGCTGTGTAGCAAGGGCATTCCTCTAAAACCAGATTATCCTACTGCAGGTCAATGCAGCCACCATCGATGGGATCACTCCTCTGTTCAATGCCTGCTGCAGTGGCAGTGCAGCCTGTGTCAACATGCTGCTGGAATTTGGAGCCAAGGCGCGGCTGGGGACCCACCTGCCTTCGCCCATCCACGAAGCAGTCAAGAGAGGTGATGTTCTGGGTGTGAGGGGTGTGGGCAAAAGCCAACAATAACTACGTGACAAATGCATCTCTTGTTGTTGACAAAGCATTTAAAAAAAGAAACAATTATTTCCATATCAGTAGAGATAAGCAGGCTTGGCTTTTTCACAGCTCTTGTGCCTCACAGTTGCATCCAGGTGTGTTCTGCTCTGCAGCAGTTTTGTGACAGCTTTTCCCTCCACAGGTCACAGGGAGTGCATGGAGACCCTTCTGGCCCATGAGGTTGACATTGACCAAGAAGACCCACAGCATGGGTCCCCTCTCTACATGGCCTGCACATACCAGAGAGCAGAATGTGTCAAGAAGCTTTTGGAGCTAGGTACACCTAGAAAAGGGGCCGGGGGAGAGCTATGGTGGTGTGAGCCAGCACCGCTGGTCTCTCTGAGCTGCCTCTCTACTTAAAACATCATGGGCTATTTCCACAAGAGTTGTTTGGGAGCCTGACTCTGTCAGACTCATTTGAGGCCATTAAAATTTCCCCTGTGTTGATAAAGAAATTATGGTTTCCTAAGTGAAAAGCCTTTTTAGTTATAGATACCTCCCTTGGGCTATATGAATGCGAAAACAGAATTCTTTTTGTTTTCTAGCATAACAGGAAACACAGAAAATGCTGGCTAATATTACTGACCAAAATCAACTCTTGCTTAACATAGCCGTTTATCAGAACCATTAACTTCACCTCCTCCTCAGTGGATGATGAGGGCAGCAGTAAAGCTGTTTGGAAGAATAATCACTGCAGGTCCAAGCACAGGCTATGAACTAGAATAAATTTTTGCTGTCAGTGTGCATTATCTGACTTACACCTGCTCAAAGTCAGCCCTGCTGTACCCAGCCAGCCTGGGACAAGCATTTTGCTTGCTGTGCTTCCAGAGTTATTACAATGAGATACCTAAAGATTTTTTTCCCTTGGCAATTAAATCAACGTAATCCATGTTAAATTTTATGTCATTAACAACTTTAAAGAGCATATGGTAGGCTTTGAACATGTATGGGGTTGAAAGTCAAGCTGCTCAGTTCTGAGCAATGCAGACAGGGTTTGGTGGCCCAGAGCTCTCTTACAGAGCAGGTGTTTGACCTGATGAGCTTTGCACAGCTGCTGTTGAGACACGGGGGGAAGCCCTGGGTGCCATCCATTCCTTTCATTTACTGCGGTTACTGGTGGAAATCAGCCTGTGTGATGCAGGTTCAGACAGTCCCTGCTGCCTACCAGGTCTAACTATGAACTCTTGTTCACCCAAGGAGCCAATGTGAACGTGGGGAAGCGATTAGACACGCCCCTGCACGTGGCAGCGAGGAAATCCAGTGTAGAGATAGTTGTCTTGCTGACAGACTATGGTGCTAACCCGAAATGCAGAAATGCTGATCTCAAATGTGCCCTGGATCTTGCCATGCCCCACAGCAAAGTGGAGCAGGTGCTTCTGCTTCGGGAAGGTAATGGTTTCCTTTCTTCTTCTCCTTTTTTAAGTAAAGCACTATTTATATCCTTTATCAAAGTAGATTTTCTTAACTCCTTTTGTAAGTAATGCTCTATGTAAATTCTTTCACTTTCTCTTCTGCCTTCAAACCTCCAACACATGACACAGAAATCTGTTTTGTTGCTAGATCTGCCACCTGGTACTATGGTTTTAGCAGGTAAATCAGTTGGTTATTCTGTGCTTTCTTTTCCTGTCTACTGAGGGAAAATCATATGTATTTACTTTGTGGGACACCTAGGGTTAAAAACTACCGTGAAAGTTTATTATTAGATAATATTTTAGTACCAACATCCAGTGTTCAGCCTTGTACCATGGCTCAGTGAGGGAGTGTGTCCTCAGTTGCCAGGAGAAAGCAGGGCTCTTTGCCAGGTTCTCTTCAGCTTCACAGCTCTTCCACATGGTTTATGGGGCTGCAGTCCCAGCACAGAGCAGCACTTTGATGTTTACCTCCAGGCTTCCTGCAATTAAGTATCTTTCCAGTTTACTGGAAGAAACCTCTGAGCAGAAGTAAATCAGTATCCACTTGTGCCATTTTCACCTGCACAGCATTTGGCCAGAACTTGATACATCCAGTGCATGGTGTATTGGTGCCCTGAATTAGCTCCCCCTCCTCTAATGTCTTTGTGTCCCAGTTCCCTGGTACCCTGTTAGTTGGTCTGTGTCCCTCTGAGGCTCTCCTGACTCAGAGGGTGAATGTGCTCAGCCCATGCGAGGCAGCCTCACCTTCCCAAGCCCGCTCACAACCCACCAAGGACCAAAGCACGATGAGCACAAGCCCACTTCCAATCAGCTCCTGCATGGAAAATTAATAAATGCCAGTGTTGCACATAGGCTTTGTGCTGACCCTGTGCACAGAGGTGGGCATTATGGAGGACATGAAACACTGGCCTTAATATCCTTCTGTCCTGTTCCCTTTCTCCGTGACTTTTCATGTGGCGCTTTAATTTGTCATATCTAAAACCTTCTGGGAGGAATTTTGTTTGAATGCTTCTCACCTTGTGTGACTTCTGTCTCCATACCTGAGTTGCCCATGGCTCAGTGGCAGACTGAGGGAGCAAAGGCAGTGCTGCCAATTGTCCTGCTACCATTGCCCTGCGTGAATCAGAGTTTGTGTAGATAAAGAAATATCCTAATATTAATAATTTTCTCATCCTGAACTTTCCTTTTGACTTTCACTCTCAGCTTGTCACCCTCTTCTCCCTCACAGATAGAAAGGCTCTAAAGGCATTTCAGTTCCTGCTGACTCTTTGTTTTTCAGGCATGAAGTTTCCTCAGTTTTCTCACCTTTGGTCCCCCTTTCAGATACTTTGCTGTGCTTAACATGCAACTATTCTTTTCCCCTACTTCTGTGTTTTCTGAGGTCCTTCTTGTTACCCCAGGCTAAAGAGTTTCTCGACCCCTAACTTCTCCACTGTGATTACTTACATGGGTCCCTTTAATTTCTCCTCTCATTAGCTATTAAGTGACATGAAATATAAAACATGTCTGTATTCCTAAGTGCTTTAGGAGATGATAGTTTCTTTCTTCACTTTCAGTGACAGTTGTACTAATGTTCTTTTTTATATATCCTATATTTTTCTATTAATTTCTTCTCAGAGGGGATATTATCAGCCTGCTTAAGCTCCTAAATTTTCAGATTAGGAAGCTTACCTGTAAAATATTAGGACAGGCCTTTAAGGCCACATCTCTACCTATTACTTGTCAAACTCTGCTGTGACTGCTGCTGTTCAGACAGAAACTGGACTGGAAGGGCAAGAGAGGGCTCAAAAACAGAGCATATCTGGGCAGGTGTTGGTGGAGCAACTCTGGCAAGGGGAAAGGGAAGGGGAGGCAGGGACACATTCACTAGCAGGGTGCATTTGCATGTTCAAGCTTGTGGCTGCAGCAGCAATGGAGCCTCATACCCAGTGGGTTAGTGCCTGGCATGCCCTTCACCTGATCTGTGGTGGGGTGTCGGGGGGACAGCTCCTGGTCACCCTGCCAGGAAAACAGTGGGGAAGTGCCACTGAGGGCAGCACTACTGTGGGCAGTATTGTGCCAGCCACTGCCCAGGATGAGTCCTCTGACAGCTTTTCAACCACTTAGGAGTTCTCACATGCAGCAAGGGAAGGGCAAAACCACTTCTCATCTTCTCATCTTAATTTTCTGAGACAGTGGTCATGTAAAAGGCTAAGTTGCAGTTACTACTTATGCAGGTACCTGCTGAGATACCAGTAGCTGGAAAAAACATGTTCTATATATATGAACAATTAACTGTACTTATCCTTTATCCTTACAAAACTGCTGGAGGTTGTCTTATATCCTGAGTAAGGGCTATGCATTCCAGAGCCCTCTTTCCAGTGCAGACACTTTATGGTATTTTACGTGTTTGCTCAAGAAAAGATGCCCAACAGCCTAGCTGTGCATACAGAAAAAGGTGTTTAGTGCTCACAGCTTTCAAACTGCTGAACCAACTCTGACAACACAACTTAAATATGAACGATAATGTATCTAACTCCCCCTAACTTCAGCAACTCATTATGAAGTGCTTGGTCTGAGTTGCAAATCTTGGTGCTGTTTGTTGCTTTGACTCACACAGTGGTGGGTTTGAGGGTGCTTATTCTTGCCTTTTACCTCTCCCTGCCAGGTCCTGCCAGCCTTGCCCAGCTGTGCCGGTTGTGCATCCGAAGGCAGCTGGGTCGCTCGTGCCTATACACAGTCCACAAGCTGCACCTGCCTGAGCCACTTGAGAACTTCCTCCTTTATCGATAAGCCTGTGACTGCCTTTAGACTGGAAAAGAAAGAGGAACAAATGGTTATTTACTCCAAGATTACTGTATCAAAGAAAAAAAAATCAAAGGCATCATTTACTGTCTTCTGTGGCTACCGAACATTAGCTGCTGTGTGACAGTGAAAATTGAAAACTCCTTTTCACAGGCAGTGGATGCTATTATGGATACAGTTCCCTCACAGTCTACTGCCACATGGACTTACACCAGCCTGAGAAGTTCTAGGACATAAACAGCTCACTTGACACGTTTGTAGATGCATATGCACACATCCACCCAACCACATGCACACAGAGATTTCCCCTGTATTTAGGGCTATATTTATTTGTACAGTATCTCTGCAGCTTCTTCCCTTTGTCTATCCATTCTCAATGTCAAAATCAAGGTACTGGATGTTTTCCTTCCATTAGTATGTGAAAATGAAAGCTTTCAGTCACGAACATCGGACCTATACAATATACTGCACATCTTTTATCAGCTTTGATTTTTGCATCCTTTCATCTCCTTCCTAATGTCTAATGAAGCTCTATCAATTTTCAGTGGTCTCTGGCTGTCCAGACACTGTATATCCCTGAGCCCTGAGCACAGCTATCCCCAATGCTAACACATCTTGTCCTTTGAGGCACAAGTAATGTTATGAAAGCAAGTCCAAGGGTTTCAAGTAAACCCACAAAAATGTGTGAAAATCTTTAAAAATCCTTTTTTCTCTTCTAGAAAAAAATCCCTCCAAAGTTATATCAGCTGAGATCTGGCTATGTTCATTAAATGAACATTTCTTCACAGCTTAATTCCATGACAGAACTGCAAATGTTTTTATAGGCACAGTAGGTGATATTTCAATGTCCATCTTTTGTTTCACGGAGAGACAAGCAAAGGAAGGAGAGCTCCTTTTTTCAGTGTGTTTGCTTGACATTTCTCAAGGTAAGTCCTTGGACTATGAAGCTGGAGAGAAGCAGGGCCACTAAAAATAATTGTGCATCACACAAATGTTGTCCTTTTGGGATTGGATTGTTAATGGATAAATGTTGGATTTTCATCACCAAGAGTGGTTTGCAGCCTTGTCTGCTCCCTCATCCCTTATTCTAGAGGCTTTAACTACCTCCCTAGAAGAAAGGATTTTTAGAGTGTTATAACTGTCCATTGTGGTATTAGTTTAAATAATGTGAGGATTAGTAGCTTGGAAACCGCAGTGGAGAAAGCATGAACCTCTTAATGTTGAGGAATGGGGTATACAGTGACACTTGCAGTGCCTGTTTGACCTTGTAAATGTTTGTTTATTTTTCCTGGAGAGGTTCTTCTGGGGCACAAAGCATTTCTTCAGAGCCAAGTTTTGGTAAACTTCTGCCATAAGACAGGCAGTGGTGTTTTCACTAGTTGCAGTAAAATGGGAAGCAGAATTAAAAGGAGGCTGTCTCCATTTTGCTCAACTTCACAAGTCCAAGAGGCTGCTGACACATCTTCACGCTGTGAAATGTAGTGGTTTCTTTATGAGTTAGGCATACTGGTACCAATTTTCACTGCCCATGCTTCTCAGAGGGAATTGGCCTCCTGGAGCCTGGATGCGGGACTGGCTTCCGACAGCATTCCAGCTCATGTCCCTGCTCCAGCAGCAGCAGTCTCTGGTTCAATGCTAATCCCTTAATGTCACCATGACAGTTTCTCTGAGACAAAAGTCTAATGTTTCCCATATTTCTTTATGATTAATTCAGTACCAGTAAGATAAATTGAGCTCTCAGCGGCTCATGAGACTGGAACCTTCAACATTACAGCCAAAAATGGATGCAGTTTTCAGCCTGTGTTTGCACATATTGGATGTTATCTGATGGCAAGAGCTATTGCCCATAAAGTTGTCAGTGACATAAATGACCTTGTATGGTATAATACATCATGAATCTCAGAGATCTAAACACTAAATTCTCAAGAACCTTTGAAAATCAAATACTATCAAGAAAGAAATGTCTATATTAATCTGATGTCAGCAGATCTCTCTCAGAGACCTTTACTGCAAACTACCTGCTCTGTTAATAAGGTGGCAGTGAGAATAAAATCTGTTCTCTTAAATAGTGAGAAAGAGCCTCAGCTGTGTGAGCTGCCAGACTTGCACAGCAATCAAGGGACTAAGGCAATTTATGAGATCTATTTCAGAATGTGTAATGCTGAATTGATTTCCTTCTGTGATCATCAATGAGAGCAGTATTTCACTTGCATAGGATTTTAAATTGAAAAAAATGTATCTCCATTAATAAAATGTAAAGTCTATTCAGCATCTCAGAAATCTTTATCTGAAGAAGCAGGAGAATATTTACTCCTGATATAAGCTTCCCATCAAAAAATCACTTTACCTTTCCTTCTTCCTGGAGACATCATTCTCTCTGAAATACAATTCTGTATATCAGAGAGTCTGACAACTTTAATAAATCAGAAGAGAAGTTCAGAAGTCCTGAGACTAAGAAATCTCATTACAGACTTTACCTAGACTTTCTTGCTCTTACCTCAAAATATGAGGTTACTCATTTATTTCTCATTGACTGTTCTTTGTGTCATAACAATACATGGAAATACTAAGGAAATAGCTGGATTAGGTATTTAATTTTTGTTTTCAAAAATGCCATCTCATGTGAGGATAAGGAAGGATCGGGACAATTTTCTATGAGGCTATTGAGTCTTGGTGATTTTTCAAAATGAGTTTGGAAAACATTTTCTGAAGGTAGGAGGAGGTAAACTAATCTCACAAGGTCTCTTTTTTTTAAAACAAGTGGTGTCTTCTCTGTCATGCTGTGATCATTAACTGAAATCAGTTACTTGGATAAGGTATGGTTTTCCTGAGGATACAGACATTTTTATGTGCATGTGCTGCAATTCCACTGCTATACAGTGCTCTCAGTCGCTTGCCCAAAACCTGGCTCTGTAAGTTTTTCTGTAGCTTGAGATTATTTTTTCCCAGAGTTTTCTCTGCAAGCATTCTGGCTAAAGGGCCACATCCTCGGGGACATACAACAGTGATTATAAATAGGCTGACACATTTTGGGAGTGCTTAATAAACAATATTTCTTAAGGTAGCTAGGAAAAGAAATTTCATTCTGATTTTTCTCCAAAAAGATCTCTCTTTTGATCTCTTGACCAGCCTGTTGTGTTCAAGATGACTTCTGTTCCTACAGTGCACCTCAGCTATTGGCATTTAACAATCCTCCATCCTCTCTAGGACTCAGCTTTTCACAGCAGATCTGCCAGTCCCTGAATCTGGCAGTCTGTCCAGTTGAATCTGTCACTCAGAGAGTGAAATTAAGAAGTCTAGGGAAATGCTAGACTGTTGAAACTTATTGTATACTGTAGGAGCTGAAATTCCCCTCAGCTGCCTTGAGATGCCAGCACACCACCTTTCCAGGCAGATGCAGACTGCGAGGGAGGCTGTCTGTCTGTCTGTCTGTCTGTCCGGCTGTGTGCTCTCTCCTTTTGCAATGGGACTTGCCTGTGCCACTTTGGGCAGTGGGACAGGAGGATCAGCTTCTGACTGTCTTCCTCCAGCGAATTCGAGCCTGGCCAATGTCCTCCTCAAGGCATTTAGATCTTTTCTCTCCACGCATGCTAGAAATAAATGTTGTGTTGCCCCTGTGCAAACCCCTGCTAACGGGGTCAGAGTCCCCTCAGTGCCACTCCCTGCCCTCCACTCGCTGCCTGCTTTGTAGGACAGGAGGCACAGGGGCTGCCCAGCTCCTTTCTGTCCCAAGATTGACCTTCTCCAGCAGAACAACTCTGCTGTTGGCATTTAACACTCCTCCAGTTTTTATTGGATTGAAAATACTGGTGGTGTGTCCCAGCATGGCATTAGGGCAAGTCTGATAAGAACAAAAATGAAATACACTCACTGACTCTTAGCTGAAAAATCTGTCTGACCTGGAGTGATGGAGCCTGATACCTTTGTGTCATTTTTGTTTTTCAGAAATTAGCATTTCCCACATAAGCTAATTGCTCCTCACTGTGGGTTTTTTTTTAACGTTCTGCGTAAGATGTATAATATATTCTTGTCAAATACAGATTATTCCACACAGAACTTCTACCTACTAATTTGATTTTTATTTATTGAAAATTCCTTTATTCTTAAATTTTATACTATTTGTAGAAACTCACGATGCACATTGCGAGCCATGTAAATACTATGTCAGGTTTAAAATTGAAAAATCTTCAGTAAAGGGTATCAGGAGTTGCCAAATAAAGCATAATCTGCATATTCAGTTGAGAACAACATCTGGAAGGGGAGAGACAGATGAATCAGCAGAGCATGTCATACCTGCAGGGCTACGATCTCATTGTCATCATGGAGATGTGGTGGGATGGCTCCTGTGACTGGAATGTTAGAATGGAAGGATACAGGGTCTTTGGGAAGGGCAGGCAGAGGGGACATGGAGGAGGTGCCTCCCTCTCTGTCCGTGACCAGCTGGAGTGCATGGATCTCTGCCTGGCTAGGGATGAGGAGCTGACTGAGAGCTTTGGGGTCAGGATTAAAGGGAGGGTAGAGACATTACAGTGGGATCTGCTACAGGCCAGCTGACCAGGAAGCCTGAATGGATGAGGCCCTTACAGACAGCCTCACATTCACAAGCCCTGGTCCTTGTGGGGAATTTCTACTACCCCAGTAATTGTGGTATGGACAAGGCAGTGGGGCATAGGCAAACCAGGAAATTCCTGGAATGCATTAATAATAACTTCCTTCTCCAAGTGACAGAGGTGCCAATGAGGAGAGGTGCTGTGCTGTTCTCCCCAACAAGGAGAAGCTGATGGGCAGTGTGAAGCTCAAGGGAAGCCTTGGCTGCAGTAACCATGGAATGGTGGAGTTCCTTAGGACACCTGGAAATGTTGAAGGCCAGGCTGGATGTAGCTTTGAGCAACCTGGTCTAACAGGAGATGTCCCTGCCTATGGAAGGAAATTTGGAACTAGATGATCTTTAAGGTCTCTTGCAACCCAAACCATTCTACAATTCTGTGAATTTTGCAGCATCCTGCCATATTTTTAGCTGTTTGTTACCAGGGACTTGCTAGCAGTATACTTTTGTGGTGAATGGTTTGTTTTTTGCCAGGTGTAACTGCTAGCTATAGAGGTTAACATGCCCTAACAGAGTAGAAATTAGACAGAATGGGAAGGGAAGAAGATGTAGAGATTTCCTGAGAAAACTTGTTCTAACTTTTATTTTTTGTCCTAGGAATATGAGTGAAATGTGGGAGTTTTTGGCTTAGGGTGAGAAGAATTAAAGACTGCACAGATTTATTCATTTTATGTGACCCACATAATTCTCCAGCAACTTCACAAATGTGATTCCAAATTATCTTTATTTTTCTTTTTTTTCTTTTTCTTTTTTTTTTTTTGTGAGGGGTGGAAGGAGTATTGTTCTCTGTGCTTTTCTTGCACTAGATGCTGATTAAATACCTATTTTACTCTGGTCACAATGAACAAATTGTTATGGGCAATGATAGTAGCCCTGATTTCGTTGAAGGCTCGTTTACCAATCCCCATGAGGGTGTAGGGTTTACCAACAGTCAAAACAAGACATACTTTTTTTCCATTTTCTGCATTAAAAACAAAAATGTGTACTCATCAAACTATGTAGAAACTAGCGTTCCCTTTTCATTCTGTCCCTATCACAATGTAAGTAAACTGAAATATTTTTAAGGACATTGGCCCAGAGAATCATGCTTTGCATATTATTTGTATCTCTATTATCCTACAGGGAGATGTTTGCTCTTAACTGCTTCAGCATGTGAGTTCCTGCTGCCTGGAGCCTTATGTGTATAAAAAATACTTTTACTTTGTCCCAGCAGCTTTGTGCCTTTCATTTCTGAGTACTTGTTGAAAACCACTTATCCTCAAATATCCCTGAGTTGCTCCTAATTAATGACTGTGATAATTTTTCCTTGCTACTTGTGCTTTCGGGGTCACTACAGATTTACAGCAAGACATATATATTAAACATGGTATCCTGAATAATTACTGAGAGTGACTGAGAAACACTATATCTAGGGTAGGGAATTTCCAAGATTTCAATAAAAACTTTCCTCTAAATCAATGCCAACAAGTAAAAGTAATTCCAGCTTGTTTCCACAGACAGGTTCCTACAGGCTGCTGGTGTAGAGAGGGCAAAGCATCTCCCTCTGAGCTGACACTGCTTTTTTTCTCAAAGTGCTTCCTAGTTTCACCCCCAAAATGCTCCCCTCCCACTCACTGTGGGCTGCCGGTGTTGCAGGGCACCACAGCTGTTCTGCTTGGGTGTCTGGCAGGATGGCACCTCATTTGGTATTTATGAAAGTCTTTGAGCTGAAATGATTTACTGTGCAGAAAATGTCCCTGTCTGCTATTTATCCATTGTAAATGGCTGAGAAATACCTGGGCTTTTCATGCTTGTAGCAGCTTGGTTAAAAATATGGTTTTCCCACTGACCATTAAATTACTCATTAGGGTTTGGTGCTTTTTTTTTGGTGGGGGGGGGGGTTGGATTTTTTGGTAGGGGTTTTTTTTTTATATATCTCAAACATGTGACTAAAAGGGCTCATCCTTGGTACATTTTAACAGATAATTCTCTTTGTTGGTACAAATCTCTAGCAAACTTTGTCATCAGAAGAAATGATAAGTTGAGTGAGGGGCTTGTTTCAAATCTTCAGATGCCTGCCCCAATGCTGTCACAAGAACAGAGGATGAGAAAATAATAACCACCTTGTGAAGCTGAAGAATGAATTAGAGAACTCTTGTTTTGTGGTCTGCATGTGCAGACAGCTCCCAGGTCTGCTCTGAAGAGAGCAGCTCTGTAGAGAACTGGCTCCTCCAAGCAGTCTGAGGGGATGTGTGGGCTCTGCAGGAGCATAAGGGTCTGGCCCTCACTGCCTCCCTGCAGCCCAGCCAGGCAAGATCTGGCTGCAGACCTTTCCCTGCCCACCACCCACCAAAGGGGTCCTAGGGAGGCTCTGTCACTCCTGGTTTGGGACATGGAGAGTGATGCTGGGAGCTGATGTGGAGTGGCCCACAGCAGGTGAGGTGCAGCCTTGGGGGAGGTTCTCTGCAGCCTGCTGTGCACCAGGGATGTCCCACAGCTCCAGGAAGGGAAGGTCAGGCAGCCCAGACACACATTTCCATCTTCATGCCTCAGGCAAGCCCTGCACTCTGTGCATCAGTTTCCAGAGGAGGTTTTCCTTCTCCAGCAACATCAGATATTTAGATGAGTGGCCAAGCAGGGCACAGTACTAAGACAAAACTGGTATACTTGTCTCTGTGTTCAGCTCATAATCCTTAAGGAAGGGAAACTCTTATTTTTACAACATCAGCATTGTGAATCAGCAACCATTGGCTGTTTCAGAGGATTTCCAGCCTCATGCAAAACAAAAGCCAAGCTGTGCTCAGGGACAGCGAAGGAAACTTCTACCAAGGCACACTACTGCTGTAGCTGGCTGCTTACTGCAGCCCTGGCTTTGCATTTTCAACACAGAAAATGTGGATAGCTCCTGGTCCAAGCAGCTAATCTGTCCAACACCAGAGAGTGGATTTCTTAGAACTGAAAATAATGTTGGAAACAGTTCAGATCCTAAGGGCTTGACTATTCTACACACCCTCCTGTCCCCTGCACCAGATGCCATCTTCCAGGAGCAGGGCAGGGAGACAAGCATGTTGTTCAGGGGAGCTGAGTAATTTCACCCACCTTAGTAATATGTTAACAATCCTTACCTAAAGAAAATGGGAGCATCAACTGTGCCTGGGATGCTGGAGGGAACAGACCCGGATGCAGGGTCTGGGGACATTTTCTTTGGCTGCCATTATTGCTCAAGCAGCTGAGCTGGCAGTTTTGCTTGCTGAAGCCCATTCTTAGAAGCCAACAGAAGTTCCAGTTCTAGACAAGGGTTTAGGAGATCATGGGATAACTTTTGTGTAAGTCCACAAATTGCATTTGTTGAAGTGATAAGGTGTTGGCAGCCTTCCCCAAGGGGAGCTCCTGGGAGATCATGCTGTGAGAACAGCTGGAATGTTCTGGCTGTTCCCATGACATGCAGAAGTGTGAAAAGATGTGCCACACGAGGGGAATGTCTAGAGGTGAGCTCCAAGGTCTGGAAAGCAGCCTGTGAGTGTGGGTGGAAGAGCTCATTGAGATGTAATGTGCTCAATAAGCAGTGAACCTCTAACCCCACTGAAACTGGGGAAGAGAAGCACCAGGGCACAGGAGGTAACTTCATTAGATACCTCCACCCCATGACCCTTTTTTCACCATTCCATCTGCCTTTTCAATACTTCTTAGCTTTTACTGCTGTTGCCTCCTGGTACTGTAGGAAGAGACAGAAACTAGGGAAAAGCATGGAAAGTTGCTTGCTTTGGGAAAACCATGCAGGGAACATGCTCTGTTTGGAACCTGCCATGTGAGTGCTGCTTAGCAGGGCCAGCCCAGCTGGCCTCTGTGGCTCTGAGCTTGTTTGTGCTACATTTGAGTTTTCTCCACACTGGTCTAACCACTGGGATTAGTGGAAAACTATATATATTTTTATTAATGTGAAGTTTCTGACAAAATTAATATATTCGAGGAAGTAATTTTGCTTTCTTCAGAAATGACAATTTTTCACTGGAAAGTTTGGGAACCAAAGAGATTTTCCAGCAAACCAAAGAATTCCCACTGTTTTTCAAAAGTAATAATGAACAGTTAGAAAAGGGGAAGAAAGAAATTGATATCTGCTCTATGCCTGGATTTAGGTTTCACTTAAAAGTTGGTATTGGACAAGACTACCTTACAGTTTGCCAGATGCTGGCAGACTGTGCTAAAAAACCACTACAGCTCTCAAGGACTGGGTTGACACATTTGGTGTTGTTATACTTACTGTCTGCTTGCTGGTGCATACGTGTCACACAGGATGTTTCACGACACTATTCACCTGGCAGTGCGGGCAAACCACTATTGCAGCCCACGAGAGAGGACTAAAAACATCCCAGGAATGATAAAAATAACATCTAGATTTGGAGGGGAAAAAAAAACAAACAAAAAAATCCCCAAAACCCAAACCAAATTTAAACCCACCAACTTTCAGGGTTTGGATTCTTTTTGCTTGAGCAGGAGTACATACATATGTTTTAAATCCAGTTCAGAAAGCAATGTCAAGATATATTTTGTAACATATAAAGACACTTACACAGATGTTTACTGAGAGACAACTGGCACCACGTGGTGAAAAATGGATTGTTGTTGCTCTTCTCTCTGTGGGGAGAATGCCCCTAATCCCCTTCTTGCCACAATGAAAACACAATAACCTTGTTTGCAAGCTCTCATGCAGACTTTGTCCCCTTCCTTGGGAAATCTTGATGCTTCTGCACATCTGCAATGAATTAAAGCACAGATCCAGGTGCTACTGATGTAGCCAACATGCAACCAAGATGTGTTTGATTCTTTCTTCAGGGTTTTTTGTTCATTTTGATTTAGTCTCTCTTGCTAACTAAACTGGCCATCCTGCAGAAGGGAACAGTTACTTGCAGAAGTCTGTCTGGTCCCCAGCCAGGCTGATGGGATGTTTGCTAAGGGAAGTTTCTGTGAGGGTGAGAGGAAGGAAAATGAAAACATTTCATGTTGGAAAAACTGTGAAAGAAAGAAAACCTCTGGTGGAGAGATTTGATTTAAGGAAAGGAAATTAAGGATACAAGAACCAGACAGTATTATTAATTTCTCCAAGGGAGAACTTCTCCACTTTGTTTCAGCTCAATGATTTCACAGCAGCTTTCCAAAGAAAACCCACGTACCTGTGGAAATGATACCAGTGCTTTAGTACTCCTGTGGGCAAGCTCTGGCAGATTTAACTGCTGTGATTTAAAACATGGCCATCCCAGATGTTTGCCGTGCTTGCTTACTGGAAATTACTGCATTAGAGGAGGATGTGGTATGTTCTGAGGTCTCAGGGCTGGAGTTTGCAGGCTGGAGAAGAAAACTGTTTTTACAGGTTTTTGAGCTGACACAATGGACCATGCACTGAGACTGCAGTGGGATCAGTTTGTGGCCAGTGCTGCTGTCCCTTGTATGGGGTAATCTCTGCTGAGAGCTGGGAGACAGGCAGGGAGCAACAGCTTGGATCAATTCAGATAAACCTGTCTGAACTGTCTGTCAAACCCCTGCTCTCTGAGACAGACACTCCAAAGTTGAGGCTCTGTGGTTCAGGCATTGGGCAATGCTGGCCTTTGTCTGCACTGAAGACGTTTCACCCCGAGCTGCAGCACCCAGAGGCTGTGCAGAACAATGCACATGACAGCGCTCAGGGGTGTCAGAGCTGGGACCCTTGGCTGTCAATTCAGCCACGTTATAAAGTGGTTTTCAGCTGTTTACACATACATACCTAATTCTCTGCTCATGATTTAGGGATCCCTTTTATAGTTGGTGAAGACTGACTAAAATTCCACTATGTGCTTCCCCACAGCAGACATCTAAAGTCAGTGAGGCAAATCATGGTTTGAAAATGCCTATATTTCTGCATTAGGGCCACAGAAAAGCTAGGATTTCTCACCCTGATTCTGAAGCTAAATCGAACAAATCTTACATTTTGTGTCCAATTTTCCAAATATTTTCTGTAGTTCTGTGGTTTGCATCCTCAGAAACCAATGCTGAATTTTCATATCAAAACAGATTTACCAGCAGTGCATTTTCATTTTTGTAGCAACATTTGTGCTAATAATAATAAAATTGTTATAAAAATTATCTGAACAACTTAAAAAACTGATTAGCAAGAGGAAGAAAAAAAAGAATCAAGATAGTAGGACAGTCCATTGAATTACAAAAAATTTAGATTTTTGAAGGATGAAAAAATTATTCCCTTTATAAGATATGCTACAAGGAGAAAAAAACTAATATTAAGTGTTGTAGATTCCACTTTACTGTGCACTTCTATTCACCAAGGATGGCTGTGCTTAAATAAGGACTAAGTAATTTCTGTAGCTAGACCTGCTTATGTAGAACTTGGGGGTGTATTTTCTATTTAAGTGGAAAATAGTATTGTAATGCTTAAAAGCTCTGGTGTGTCTCTGTGTTGTGCAAGCAGTTTCTAATCTTTATTTGAAGTTCTGTGTTGTTTATCTTGAGATCCAGATTGATGTTAAAACATGTTCCTTTCTTACTGGAGAATTTTCTGCTTGCTTCCAAAAAAGACCAGCAACAAAGGAGATTAAATGAATCAAAGCCTTCTTGCATATTCCAGCTCTCAACAAGGCTGAGAACAACCTAAAGGAATCCCCTGGATTTGGGATATGTTATTTGGGGAGTTTAATTTAGCTTGATGATGCCATTCACATCAAAATGATGCATAAGAATAAGTGGCTCTAGAAGGTAAAGTAAAACTCTGGTGAACACCAGGCCAAGGCCACACACTGTCTCTGCAGGTATGTCTGAATTACTAGCTGAAGCAAGAGCTCAGCAGATAATTTATGTCCATCAAACTCAGAACCCATGTGTTTTCTAGCTACTCTCTGCTGTAATCTGGCTGCATATCAGCATAAGGGCATCTTAAATGTCACTCAGAGGAGTACAGCTGTCATGACAGACTGGACTGAGTTGGAAGGGACCTTAGGTTCATGTAGTCCCAAGCCCTGCCATGGGCAGGGATGCCACTCTCTACATCAGGTTTTTCAGAGCACCATCTGGCCTTGAACACTTCCAGCAAAGGGGCATTCACAGCCTCCCAGGGTAACATTTCCAGTGCCTCACAAGACTCTGAGGAAAGAATTTCTTCCTAACATCTAATTAAACCTGCCCTCTTTCAACTTAAAATCATTGCCCCTGATCCTGCCACTACCAGCCCATACAAAAAGACCCTCTCCCTCCTTTTCATAAGCACCTTAAAGTACTGTAAGGCCCCCCCAGAGCCTCCTCCAGGCTGAACAACTCCAGCTCCCTCAGCCTGTCTTTATGGGAGAGGTGTGTCAGATCTCTGACCATCCTTGTGGTCCTCCTTTGGACCTGCTCTAACAAGTCCATGTATTTCTGGTGCTGAGGAGCCCAGAGCTGGATGCAGCACTCCTGGAGGGGTCTCATGAGGGCAGAGTACGAGAATCCCCTTCCTCGACCTGCTGGCTACGCTGCTTTTGATGTGGCCCAGGGTGCCAGGGGCCTTCTGGGCTGCAAGCACACACTGTTGGCTCATGTCCAGCTTTTCATCCACAGGAGTCCCCAAGTCCTTCTCTGCAGGGCTGCTCTCAGTGACTTCTCCCAGCCTGTGCTCATGTCTGGGATCACCCTGACTCAGCTGCAGCACCTTGCACTTGGACTTGTTGAACCTCATGAGGTGCTTGTGGTGCCCACTCCTCAAGCTTGTCCAGGTCCTCAGTGATTGCATCCTGTCCTTAAGGAGTGTCAACTGCACCATTCAGATCCATGTCACCTGCAAACTTTTTGAGGCACTCAGCCTTACTGGTAATTTCTGCATTTATTTTCTTGGTCATCAGAGAATATGACAACACAGCTCTGAGCTTGCACATTTGGAGGCATACGCTGATTGCTTTTGGTGGTGGAATTGTTGACATGGTTGTTAATGCTAGATCTGCTAGAGATATTATCATACACAAGATGTGACAACCTAACATCTAAACTCAAGCAGTACTAAGGGAGAAAGGTTGTTTTTCCATTCCTTTTACAAGTCAATCCTCAAAAACAATACCCATTTCACTTTCTCTGTTTACACATTTTTCCCACAAAAGTTTTAGTGTGGAAATGGCTAAGACATGAATGTAATTTCCAAGCAGATCAAAGTGGCAGCTTGCATCCAGCATGGGAGACTGTACTGCATGCAGCAGGAAGAGGCATGGAAAGGGCTGGCCCTGTCCTCACCTGTGCTCAGTTTGCTGTCACAGATTCCCTGCTGTCAAAGTTTGTGGATGATGTTCAGCTGCTGTTTGCATCTTTTAGTATAAATTATTATTTTTAAAGACATGGACAAAGAAACCCTAAATATGATTCCAGATCTCTTGCATACATTACAGAGAGAAATAAAACTAAATTCAAGTTTCTTAGGCTCAGCTGAGTTAGGGTCAGAATTAGACTAGTATTAATAACTTTGAATTTCCAAATACACAAACACAAATTTTGCTCTAGTAGCCATACAGGAAAAAAAAACCAACAAAAAAAGCAAACAAACAAACATTACATGATTTAGAATTTGCATAGAAGTTCTGCCTACTTGTATTTGTATACAAATGGGCAAACATTCAGCAACAGAAGGATTTTGTGCTTGTAAATTATACTAAATTGGGATGGAAAATAGTGCGAATAGAGATGATCTGTGAGAACAGAACTTTAGGAAAACAGACCGAGAGAAATGAAGCAGAGGTCGTCCTGAAATGACTTTTTTTCTCTTTTTTTTTTTTGTAATGTTGTTTGGTTTGTGATGGTTTCTTTAGGCTGAAAGGCTGAAAAATTTCTTAAAAACAAAAGGACGCTGTTTTGGTACAAAACTCCTGGTGCGACTGTGGCTCAGGGAACGAAGCTGGACAGGACCAAGGGACACGAGCCCTCGCTGCAGTTTCCCCTCCGCGCTCGGCGCAGATGCGGCTCAGGCTCAGCGCGACGGGCGGCAGCTCCACCGCTCCCCGCCGGGCTCCGCTCCCCGCCGGGCTCAGCTGCGTGCCTGGCTCAGCTGCGTGCCCGGCTCCCCTGCCCGCCCGGCTCCCC
>VWYI01030341.1:159456-190705 GCA_013399455.1 Anthoscopus minutus | reverse complement strand
AATAAAATAAAGGACAAATGTATATGAAGAGAAGCAGAAAAGCCAATTTATAGTATCAGATGTAGCAAGGAAGGGAAGGTTATAAAAATCATGCTGGAAACCCTTCAACCATACAAGGCTGGGAAAATAATTTTCTGCTCAGCAGAAAGGGAGCTACAGACAATGAAAACAAAAATATTTAGTGTTTATTGCCTCTTTTTGCTTCCATCTGCTAGCATCACCTTCACAGCTGTAAAAGCTGAGATGCCACGAGAAATGGAAACAATTTATATTTCTACAGAAGTGGGGCTTAAAACTGAAGCAGGAGACTTCCAGCTTGGATTTTAGGGATTGTAAAGTAAGGTATTCAATTAGCCATGTTGCAGATTTGCAAGCATATTAGACAATGACCCTCAGGTTAAAGCATAGGTTCTTTACTCAGGAAGGCTCACTACAGACTTGTTTCCTAAAATTTTAATTCTACATGGAAACAGATGAACGAACATTTCTCAAACTCTATTGTAATTCAGTTTACAATCCATATATAACTTTAGTCTGACACAGGTCAAACAACATGTCTCCATGCTTGACTGTCACTAATTTTGCAAAGATCTGGATTGCAGTTTAAATATAAAACTTACTGAAACTTTTCAGATATTTATTCAGAGTTCACCTTTGACTCCCTACAGAAATCAAATGAAGTCTGGAAGTAAGTAAATACAGAAAAGGCACTAAAGTCTTCAATAAACACAAAGATTCAAAATAGTACATGAGGGGAATTTTTGTTGGGAAGACACTGCTTTTGTGCAGGTATGCATGTCTCTGTTTTTGCCTATGTATATGTGTGTATGCAAAAAATGTCCAGATGAGCAAAATAACAAGCTATTGAATTAAATGATGCTTTATATAAATTATGTAGTAAAGGATTTAAAATAAAAAAAATTGATCCATATTGAGGTCTCTACATTTCCCATCTAAGACTATATTCAACATCAGCTACCATTTATCAGGAATGATTACAGCTAAAAGGTCTGATATAATGAATGAGATGTTGAAAGAAAAGTTTTCGTGACCTATTGATACAAGGTTAGTTACATTAAGAGCTTAAATATGAGGAGCTATATAGCCTTAGGCGCAACTGTGTCGGTCTATCTAAATTGCTGTAGCTGGCTTCCTTACAAGGACCGAGAAACATAAATTAATTCTCTCTCAGAAAGGACTTGAGCTGCTAAAAGGACAAGGTGCTATTCTTCTGACATTTGTTTTCTAAATCATTACGTGAACTAGAAGGGGACAAGTTAAAGAAACAACAAAATGGGGTTGGTTTTGAAGTGGAGTAAGACCACCATTTCCACTCCAGTGNTACTAAAGGATGTATTGTCCAAGACAGGGGCCCAGCAAACTCAAGTGGTCACAGACACTAAGTGCCACTCCATGTTCACAGGAGCTCCACCCAAAGCAAATCTTTGTCAGGGCCCAATGACAGTCACAGTTTCCTGTAGCAGTTGATGTCTCAGTCATCAACTAACCCTGGTTCAGACACAGCTGCCTCACACACGAGGTCTGGTGAGATTGGAAGGTTATTGCTACAAGCCATTTTGAAGTGCTTATCAGGAAAATGCAAAATGACTAAATGCTATAGGTTAAGGGGGTGGGGCTATTAATAGAGCCTCTGCCAACTGATTACAGAGATATGAACAATCTTAAACAATTAAGACAGAAGAATTGTTCTGAAGCAAAATGAAAACATTTCTAAGAATGAGGAAGGGAATTCACCACAATAACTTAAATTGAATCCAAATATTCATTTGTCTCAAGAACCAGGTCTAAATTTTGGAAAGAAACCAGGCCTTTGCTTTAACAGCTCAAGTAAGATGAACTGGCCATATGCTTCAAGGTGCTAACTTCTAATGGTCACTAAAATGGGAATAAACGACTGATGGATGTTCTCCATGCACTAATTCTCTGCAAAATCATTTTCACGCTTGAAGTCAATATGGTGAGGTGACTCTCTCCAGTTGGCTATCGATCTTCATAAATAAGTTTGTGCTGGCACTGACTACAGTAGAGTAGCTACTAAAAGGACACCTAGTGGTAAGTAAATGAGTGTGCCCAGAAGCCGCTGGCATGGTTGAAGTTGTGCCACTGTAATTGGCATGGGAATTGCTGACCTGTTATGGGTTGAATATGCAATGTCACCTCACGAGCTTACATGTCAAGAAGCACTACTCATTCATTTTTTAAAATGGCAAACAATATTCTTGAAAGCATGTTTTAAAAACCTGAAATTTAAGCTTAACTTCCTCAAAACTCAGAGGACAGTTTTTTTTAAACAAAAGATTCACAGTACTGTCACACAATACAGAATTGTATGTACTGAATCTGCACTGCATCCACTTTAGGAATATCAGATAGTTGAACAGGACTCATTACAGATATGTTTTCCTTGATACTCAAGCCCAATTTCATCTTGGGCATCATCATTCCTTGGCTCCTCCATCATGCCACTCTAAAATAACCTCAGCAATTCCTTCTCTTCTTGTCTTTCCTCCTATGAAGATAAACAGCTGGAGAATATAAATTGTACGTATTTGAGCTAACTTTAGTTTTTTGGGGGTTTGGTTTTTTGTTGACTGTTTTTTGCCTATGCAACTTCATAGTCACTTCTTGCCTGTGTTTGTTCCAAACCCTTTAATATGCACTAATGCCCTTGTGACCAGGAGATGCCCACAACAGAAAGCTCTATTCCAGATGGAGTCATGCTGGTCTCATGCAGAGAAGGATTATAACCTTCCTGTGTAGTGACATGCTGCCTCTGGGCAAACAGACCAAAATCCACACTTAGCTTTCTTGTTTATGTCAACATATCGTATTACAGGCATAGAACAACATGCTGACCACTGTCTCTCTTCAATTATTGTTTTTATGTTCTCTTTTCCAGGTTTGTCTTTTTTATTGAACACTAGTTTCCCAGGGTTAATTTTCCCTGAGTGAATTAGTACAGATTTACTAAACCATTTTTCCAGATACATTTTTTTATCCAATTTTCTAACATCTCTGTATGCCACTGGTCTGTTCTCTGTCCTCAGAATGTTTATAAGCTCCCAATTTAGTGCCATCCTTTGATTTTTAAAAGCCACAAACAGTCCATTTCTGCTCTTCTATCCTCTTTAATCAAAACAAAGATTGAAACACTGGGATGAATATGTTTGTTTGTTTTTTTAGGTGACTTCCTACCAAAGTTTTTGCTTTAAAAACCCCAAAGAAACAGATTCTGCCTTTTTTCTTCATAATTACAAGTAAGTAGATTGTGATGTTCATGAGGGATGCAGCAGATTCTGTTCTTACACAAACATTTGCAACCCTTCCTCATGTAGCTCAGTTTCCACAGCTCACCTCTCCTCCAGTCCACCCTTCTGAAGCTCCAGCCTGCTCTCTTGTCTTAAAATGGCATGTAGTTTCCTTCCTTTACTATAAACAATGTTTTCTGTAACCTTAGTTTCATGATGTAAACATTTAAAAATAAGAATAAAGGGAACGCAAACTATGTGTTCAGTTAGGTAATTTGGGCATTAAATTTAATGAAATATCTCAAAATGTGGAACACAGAACATTTCAACACACTGCAGCCTGGATTTATTTGTTTTCTTTTTATCTCATCCCTTTAAGAAAAGGATACAATGGATCTTAGAAATCTATCTGTCAGAAGAGTAGTAAAGGCAGCTGAAGAGATATTATTGCTTGTTAATGAAAGAAACGAATGCAAACGAAAGTCAGGCTTAGAGAAAGAAGCCACAGCACTCAGGTATGTGTTTAAAGGGAAAGAGAGGCACTCTGTACACTGCACGGTGCTGGAGGCTGGGCAGCCACCTGCCACAGCTGACATGGGAGCCTCCTGCTATCAGTGATATCACCCTTTGAAATCTCATGTCAGGCAGGTAAAATGCCCTGCAGCCTGCCACAGTTTCTTTAAGCAGGCATTTCTTTTATACTAAAATGCATTTTAAGAGCAAAAAGGCAACCAACAGATATTATTAATTGGTTGAAGAAAAAAAAAATTGCATACATACATGTACACACTGTGCATCATAAGGAGTAGTAACAGGAAGAAATAATAAAAAGTAATAAAGGAAAAAAATAATGTCCATAAAAAGATTTCTATTTATCTCTGCGGTCCACTTGTAAGTTTTGGACAATTATATTCCTTCACACACAGGACTTTTGTCCTTTTTTTAAAAAACAGCTTTAGAGAGAATTTCCATGATTAAATCACTAATCTGGATTTTGTTCTTGTGAACTCCTCAGCAACAGAAGAAACTTAAAATACCTTCAAATTTGGAAGCATTCTTTTTATATCCATCTGAAAACGCGCATTTGGCTTTCACTTTGTGCTGTGCCAGACAGCTTTACAAACTAAACGTAGCCTAGTACAGCTTTACTCAGCACTTTAAACTTTGAATCTCTCTCATCCTGAAAGACAGTGATCATTTTGGCTTCTCAAGTGGACCCATATCCTCCTGGCATACAGCAAACATAGGTAATACAGTAGCTGGTTGACTTTCACATTGCACTTAAACATTATGCACTTTCATAATAACAGCTTCAAACAGAGAATTCCAACTATTAACAGGTATTACATTTGCCCCAAGCTTCTTTCCCAGTTTAGTGATTTTACAGTTATGTTTTCCCATTTTCTAAAGCCTGCTGATGAAAGACGGACATTATCCCACTCTGGTGAAAACCACTCAAACTACATAAGAGGAAATGAATGAAATTTCCAATGCAACATCCCATGCACAAAGGAAGTTAAATAATAGATTTTTTATCCCCTGCCTTTATCAATATAAAAGTATTTGTTACTTTTACTCAAGATTGGTATGAATCAGCAATAAATTAAAGGGATACATTTAACAGGATGCTGAGATCTTTAGGAAACCTACCTTGAAAGAAACTTTTGACTCGGAGATAGCTGACGCTAAGGCGCAAGACAGAAAGTTTGTCCAGCTTTGATACGATGTCAGGTGGAAAAGGAAGGAGGCTGGCCAGGTGGTCCAGTTCCGCATTCAGACGGTCTCTGTGTCTCTTCGAAGGATTGGATTTTTCATTCCCAACTGCAGGCCTTCTGTGGTGGAGAACAAATTTTCAATTACCAGTTTTACTTCCAGAGACTGAGATGCTGTATGCAATTAATTGATAACAGGAATCTTTTTGTTTAGCTTCTATGAAAATCTTTAAAGTCTCTGTCCTCTGACAAAAGGAGATTCACCGTTCTGCATTTGCCACAGTGCAAAGACACAGGCTTTGTCTTCTCTTCATATAGGGGCAAAAGTGAAGAACTAGTATCTCTTACTCAGGACCTCTCACCTTAGGGAAGTGGGTGTTATCTTCATGTTCCAGTCAATATCAGGAAAAATTTCTCATCTTTGTTGTACAAATGAGGGGCAGAACAGCAGGGGAAAATTACCATGACTAATGCAGGAACACATTCAATACCCACTGTATTAATTCAAAGCATCTTAGTTCCCTCCATTTAATGACAATAACCTGTGGGTCAGGAGATTATTAAGAAAAGAGCCTGTCTTTATACATGAGTTTAAAAAGTATGGAAGGCAAGGTGAAGAGAGATTCTTTCCTCAAGCTCAAAACTCCTGTGTACATTCTCAATTTTACTTTCCTGCATCTGTAATAACAATTATATGAATTTGATTTCTTAAGAAGATTGCTATTCCTCACAAAACATAGAGATTAAAGTCACCCAGCTTTCTAGGCCAAGCAAATCCTTCTTCATTTTGTGTCCCTCTTATGTAAAGGACAGTACTAGAGCACCTAGAATCGCTGTTGTGAAAATTCATTAAGATGAAATACATCGCAGGTGAGGAACCTCAGTTTCAGAATGTCCACTGATATTCCCAGAAAACGTGTAGAATGTTCTTTAGAGGGAGCAAAGGAAAAGCTGGCGCTTTTGCACACAGAAATGGGGACCTTATTTCCAGCGTGGCAGAGGGGGGTGCTCAGTGCTGCAGCACAGACTTGTCCATTAAACAAGAAGACCTGAGTGGGAGGCTGAGAAGGTGGTTCCTTTCAGTAGCCAGCTATTGCTGGACCCAGCAGTAGTCAAGTGCATTATGCAGGTATGAGCTGGATACTCAAGGATGGGAAACAGCAAGCGAGAAAACTATGGTTGTGCTAACAGTTTCCACTTTCACCTCACTGAATCCAAGGATCATAATCTTAAGTAGCCAGCTGATATTCCAGTGGACAATGAGAGTAAAAACTAATTATTTGTTATACTGTGCTGCTGCATTTTCATGCCACACGCATTTACTGCATTTTTCAATCATAAGTTTAATTTTGAGCATTAGCATTTCACAAGGTGGTTAAGGTGTTAAATTACAGCAGTATTAATTTTTCATTGCAGTTGGCATTCTAAAAGAAAAGAATTGTTCTAGGAATTAGTAAAAAAAAAATATCAGTTTTTTTGGAGAGCAGTTTTGTATGTGTGACTACTAACTGAAAACCTCTTAAAGCAAATCCAGTATGAAAAATGATACTTTTGAGAAGCTCAATTCAAGAGAATAGCATCAGTGGACGGAATGGACAGAAAAACATTTGAGGTAGGTTTCACTGAAAATATGCTATTTCTGCTGCTTCATTCAAAATTGCCAATACTAATATGTGGTTCTTCAATAATACAATGAGTTGCTTCCAAAGACATGGAGAAGATTTTGCTGACCGGGATAAATGAACAACTTTCCTATATCAGAGGGAGGAAATATGAGAACAAATAATGCAATCCACAAAGAAGGAATAGTGTTTTTTACTTTTTCTGAGCTAACTATTTTTCGCAATAAACCTTGAGGCTCAGCCATTCTACAACACCAAAAGGATGTCTGATCTATAGAGGGCAGTAATTTAGTGGGAACATAGCCTATAGCTGAGCAGAAGCTAAAGAACATAAGCTTTTGTTAATTGGTCTTTACATCTGACCAACCAGCTGAAGCAAGGAAGAAATGTAAGACAGAAGAAATTAATTCCAATAAGGAAAATTAAACTGATGAGTTTGAGAGGTAAAAATTGTCAAGAGTAATATGAAATAGAAGCTGTTCAAGCCTATTTACCACATAAAATAATGACTGCTGTGTGCCAGAGAGGAATGGTTTGAGGCAATCAGGTCTGCCTTTGTAGTGAGTGCAAGCAATAGTTTTCTGGAGATGGCAGGGAACGGTGTAAAAAGACTATGGGGAAAGTTCAGGACAGAGTCTTCCTGAAAACTCAAGGAAATGAATCAGTAAGGGAGTGAATCCAAACAAAGAGGGGTTTGATGTAAATGGTAGTAAGGTGCCAAGTGGATGTGATTTTAAACAATGTGAGTTCCATGGAAAGGCTCAGTTAGCTAGCCATAAACAGAAAGGCACAGGCAGGGAAAATCTTCAGAGGGGTGCTTCAAGGCAAATCAAAATTCTGGCCTTTGTTTTGAGCTGAAAGTAGATTGTGTTTGTTGCTCATGTTAAACTCAGGATTGTCAAACTGGGATAGAGACACAGGAGTCACTCGATGGCCCATTAACCCTGCTTTCCAAACAACGCTGCTATAGTAAAGGAGCGCATGTAATTAAATCAAACAATTTATTTTCTTTATTCACACTGCTAAACTGCCCAGCAGTAACAAGTACTTGTACCTGTGCAGGACCCACATTAGCAGCCCCTGTGCAGTGGGAGCTGTATGAGAGCTGGTGTGGAGGGCATTCTCTGTTCCAGTGGTACACAAGGCATTGAGCCATTTTCATGTTAGTGATTCAGTGTGCCCATGACACTCAGACTGCCACTAGTGCAAACCAGTTTGGTGAGCTCACAGAGGAATTTCCTGCAACTACAGCTCTGTCTGCTGTTCCCTACCCTCTGCAGAGCCCTACCTTGTTAATAAAAACTTCGCTCCGTGTAAGTTTTATAAGTATGCTGGAGTGTTAATCCAGCAGAAGACTTGAGCTGAGAAAGGTCTAATAATTTACCACGATTTACCAAGCTTTCAGTAAGAAGGGAAAGAGACACCATGAGATTTAACAGATAGACTGAGTGCAAAGTAACAACAGATGATTATCATGAGTATACTGATTAGCACCCTCAGTCACTGAGCTGTGTTTGGACATTTTATAGGAACCCTGGAAGAGCTGAGCTCCAGGGGCAGCCATGTATGTGCGGATGTTCACTGTCTCCTATGCACCAAAAGGACAGAATGAGAGAAAGCTGCTTGAAGGAAAGGCAGACCTTTGCCACCTTCTATGTCTCTTCTGCATCTTCACAACAAGGAAAGGTGAAAGCAGAACTAATGGTCGAGAAGACACAACGCTAGCAGAGCAGATGAGACATGGGATAGTGCGGTACCAAGTAAGAGGAAGGGCTATGCCACAAGGGCCTTAAATTGAGAACTAGGAAGCTGGAGAGAGCTGCACCTCCCAAGGTCTCTGTTTAACCTGGCATTGGCACATTTCTGGCTGAAGTGGTCATAGGCTGGAGCAGTTATACATACACCCAGAGCTAAGGCAGGTGTAGTGGCCTTTAAAGAGCTGTAAAACATTATAAGAAATGTTTTGTAGAGGGAGAGGGTTTTACAGGATGCCAGTTTGAGATGAAGAAGTGACTGAAGTTCTCAAATGGTAACTGTCCTGAAACACTGCCTTAGCACTTTCAATTTATTAAAACTTATTAATTTCAACACAGTGATTTTAGCTTGAGGTTAAAGACTAGATCTCTTTAATTTCCAGATGCTTGAATTACCAGTAAAATGTTAGATTTCCACAGGAAATAAACACTTGGTAGAAAATGTTTCCTTTAGTCAAAATGCCAGCTGCCTGGATGAAAAGCATATCTGATGGAAAATTTTCAGTCTGCCTGATCTCCAGGTGTTTGAACTGTGTCCATAAACACCAAAATTCTCTAGTGTAGATCACTACATTTAATGGGGCTTGTTTGAAAGTTTTTGGGCACAAAAGAAAACAGTTATGGTTTTTTGTGCAAGTAGAACCTGAACCTTATAAGTTATCTGAAGAATTGCAACCTAATGAAGATAGTCTCTGCTAGTTCTGAGTAGAAAGTAAGACTGAAACATATTTGGTCCTCCCAGTAAAATTTTTTCACAAATTCTTCCACAGTCTTGTGGGTCTCTGTATTCTCCTATGGAGCTTTTTTATACATTTTCATCACTGTTTTGTAAAACCACCTCAGAATAAAATTCCAGTGCCTGAAAAAGGTTCATGAACATAATAAACAATATCATTCTGTGATATCTTGACTTAAAAGCCAGCTGCAGGGTCACACCTGGCTGACAGTCTGATAATGAAAAGATTATATAGAGTCAGAGAGTTGGCTTCCTGGGATGGACTAAGTATGGGCAGATAAAAATGTCCCAGTTGCTCCACAGAGGGGAAAGCTGCACCTCTGTCCTTTAAATTCCTGCCTTTGAAACCAATAATCCATGAATCCTTATCGAAATCCAAGTATCCTGCTCACACTGAGGCACCTGAGCTCACTTATCCTTTTGTTAAAAGAAAGGTCAGTTCTAGAGACTATTTGCATTAAAAGGAGAGGACTGGCCGAAGAATACCCAGCAACTTTACTTTCTGTGAAAAATCAGGTTTTGCAACTTAAAAAATACTCCTACCAGAGTAGGTACCAGAACAGGTGCCAGTATCTACCTTGATTCGTTGGCAGAATGACAAGGAGGAAAGTACAAGAAGGCTGTGGAGGAGAAAGTGCTGTGCTATCAAACAGGAGGAAAAAGCTGTAACACAGATGGTACAACATGGATTAAAATATTGGTTAAATATGCTGCTTAATTAATAGCGTTTGTCTACCCTTCAAAATTCAAGATAAATTATTCAAGGCAGCATAACAGTAATCTCGGAGTCCTGAAGCACTGGTCAGTAAGACCAGCAGGACTGAAAGACACAGACCAGGAAAGGAGCTCTGTCAGCCAGTCAGTCTGGGGCATTCAGAGCCTCTTTAGAGGAAAGTCCCCGAGTGAGGGAAAAAGCACAGGAAAGGCTTACCAGAGACCAGCCCCATAAACAGATAAGGTTTGAGGAAGAGACCAGTGTTGCTAGGAACTGAGAAATTATCCCCAGCAAGCGATAAGTAACTAACCACAGAAAACGGAGTGTTGTCTCCAGTGTGGGAGCTCAGTATTCTAACAATTCAAACAGTTCCCTTTGTTTTAAAAACAGTTATGGTTTTTTGATTGTTCATGTCCTGGCTTAATAAGTTCATGCTCAGGTATCTGCACTGCAACATCATAGAAAAGCTACTTTCAAGGCAATGGTTCCCAAGAAGAAGACTTGGTTGTGTAAAGTAAGTGGGGATTTGGTTCTGAGAGTATTAAAGCCAGAACTTCAAAAAAGGCTATTGAGATAATTTCCATGATTTGTTAGTAGATAGTTTTCATAACCATTGCTTTTATCTAGAAGCCATCTTTGAGAGGAGTTCTAACTAGCATGTAAACTCCAAACATAATCTTAATGTTTCTCAAAGCAACTGCAAGCCTCCTTCCTTTCTTGCAAAAGTAATGATCCATAAACAGTTCTACATAGAGGTAATTCAATGTACTGGAAATGTTCCATCCCTCTTGCAGTTGTTATAAAATCAAACATCCACATCCATACTGAAACAGTAGTGCAGAAATCTTACATACATTTTGAATTCAACAATCAGGACTTTTTCCTTATGCCATTTTCTTTGTCTATTGAAATATGATACATTTTATACTAAAATAAACAATTTTTTAGGTGGGAAAAAGTGGTTAATGAGCAAATACTTCTCAAAATCCAAACTATTACAACAGATGTCATTAAAACATTCCGAGAAACTCCTCTTTGACTTTAGACCGATATGTACAATTTTAAGCCAAGTGGGTTATTTTTAGAAGTTCTGAACAACTGAAAAATAGGGAAATCTATTTTAGTTACCTTCTCATCCTTAAATTGTGTTTGAAGGCCACCAGTGCCAGTTCATAATTTTAACACAGTAAAAATGTGTTTCATAAGCATGTAATCAAGTGTAACACAGAAAATGTGGGATGATTACATTAAAAAGCTTTATTTCACAGATCAGTTTATGGCATCTGGAGCTCATTTACATTTGAGTGATAGCAACCGGTTTTTTCTCCCTGCCATTTCAAGCATCTTGTAGTAACAAATTTCCATTGCATTTCTTCTTTTCCTGCCTTGCCGTTGCATACAGAATTCCTCTCTCCCATTTTTCTCCTAATGAAAGTGATCCCGTAGTAAATAGAAGACTGAAAATGATATATTCTACATGCAAAAAGTGACTCACCAGTCTGCTCTTTCAGTTGGGTGAACTGACCCACTTTCCCAGCTCACATATGTTGGACTCAGCAATGCCCCACGTAAGGCTTAGCCCAGGAAAGGGGAAGGGGGAGTGCAGCGCCAGTGCTCTGGTGCCACTCAACACATGGCTTCCCAAAAAGCTCCTTGAACAGGCAGCAGGGAGCACAGAAGCAATAAGGTGCCAGACCCTCCAAACCACTGCCCAGCTGACATTTAGTCCACCAGGGTGTTGTGCCCACAAAAGGGCACCGTCCCTCTCCACTCCCCACAGCAGCACCGTGGTACCCACCACAAGCACCACTGGCCTCCTTCTGGGATACCTAGCAATGGATAAAGATGGTTTGACCCAGGCTTCCTTTCTGGAGACATCTTATCTATGAAGAGCCAGCCTCCCAACCAAGGGTTTCTCCTTGTAGAGAAGATTAAGTCTCTCCTGGGTCAGTAAACCTTAGGAGGAAGGAAACCCTTCTTCTACCTCATTTCTATCATGTATGTTTGTAGGGAGATGCCTCCTGATGAATATGATACTTAACTGTTTTTGAATGGGTTTCCTCCTTTTCCTCCCAGCATACAGACATTCCCCCGGAGGAATCATGGCTTTGACACTGAAAAACAAAAGGAATAGGTTTCTTAGTTCAGAGGTTTCTGTGTTTCAGACTGCTGTACAAAATGACAGCGCTGAGAAAGTTCTGCCGAGGAAAATGTTTGTTCCTTGAGTGTGACATTCAGCAACACTAAAAAGCATGGTGGCATTAGTTAAGATAGAAGCTTATGGCTTATTCCAATTTCCTACCCTAATATTATTAGAATATTGATGTTTATGTTCAATTTTCATTTTTTTCCAATTAAGCATACTATGCATGGTATAAAATGGGTATAAAAGACATCCTGTTTACTGGATATCCAAATTTTTTCCCTTCCAGGCTCATTTCTAAATTCAGCTAAATATATAAGAATGAATAATACTACCCATCATCTGTAGGGAGGATTTCACAGCTTTTAAAATACACAGGAATATTATCTGCATTACTGACATTATGACTAGTAGGTTGCAATTTTTCAAATCAGCATTTCTCCAGATCCTAACATCCTCATTTTTTAAGGCTGGAAATATGGCTATTTGGCAGCTCAAGATGTGACACACGTTCTGTGGTTAGCACTAGGACCCAATGTAGTGTTGACTGAAGTGACAATTTTCACACAAAACTTGGTCTTATTGATTTATTTGAGTATGTTAGCCTTAGAGACGTTGTAGGATGGGAAAAAGTCTTTGCACTCACTCTGTTTAAATCTTCTGTAGATTAGCTGAATATCAAAGTCTCTTGATTTTCTGTCTGGAAGATTATTTTAGTCATGCTGAGTGCTGTTCAACAGTGCTGCCAGAGAGGTTAGTATATCTCAAAAGTAATTGCTGCTTTGTGTAAGATATAAAATTAAAGGGGACTTCTATGTCACTGAATCAAAGCCCATGCTGGTGAATGTATGTGTCATGAAAAGCAAATCATAAACTAACTGAGCTTAATTTAAAAGCCATTTAGAAGTGTTTTCTTTTTCATTGAAAGACAGCTTTCTGATAACTAGAAACCTCTTGGCTTCCAGCTTAAATTTGTTCATGGTCATTTTATGCCCATTTGTTCTTCTGCCAACATTGTCTTTTAGTTTAAATAGCTCTTCCTCCTCCATTGTGTTTACTCATTGGCATATTTTTAAATATCAGTCATATCTTCAGTCAGCTTTCATTTTTCTATTCCGGGACAACCCAAACTCTTCTATTTCCCTCTCATGTTATAAACTGTTTTTTCATCCTATCATTTTAGAATAACCAAATTGAGCTCAGTTTATTAAGCAAAATCTAAAATGTATTTCATACATGCAGGCATAGCATCCTTTGCTAAATTGAGATACCTTAGGTCTACTGTGTTTCTCTCATCTGGAAAATCAGTTATTGTGTCAACAGACAGCTATCAGGTTACTTTGTCAAAATCATTTAAATCTACATTCTATTTTTGCTCCAACAAACTACAGCTGTTATTTGTTCTCTCGTTCTGAGAATTCATTCTGAAACAATGCATAATATAGAAATCAGACTTCTCTGAAGTTGCCTTCTCTCAAATGCAGGTTATGGTGGAAACACCAGTCATTCTCCAGTTGGTGCAGCGTCAGGCATTATGTTCTTCCAGAAACAGAACCATATTTTTCACTATTACTGGAATAATTTCCTGTGATGTCAGATGGGTGAACTGCCTGTCCAGAGTTGATGTGGGACATGATACAGTGCAATAGATACTGCTGCAGGTTAAGATTATGCCACAGCTTTTGCTTAGGTAAAGCCCTCTTGCCGCCTTCAAAGACCTTGTTAAGTTGGTTTAATGTGCAAGTTCTTTATTTTTTAAACAGTCTGCCAGTTTTTAAGATTACATCTGACCTCACAGGTTTCCACCTTCAGCTGGAACCTAAATTGTGTGGAGATGCCAAAAGAACTGCAGTTTCTCCTGAGACCTCACATTTAAAGATATTTTCTTGCTATTTATGGTGAATTGATACTGTCTGGATGCCAGGTACTCACCAAACCCACTCTACCACTCCCCTCCTCAGCAGGACAATGGAGAAAAAATATAACAAGAGGCTTATGGGCTGAGATAAGGAGAGATCACTCACCACCTACTCTCATGGACAAAACAGACTGAACTCAGGCAAATCAGTTTAATTTATTGTCAATCAAACCAGTTATTTCTCATTACCCCAGCAGGGTAATGAGAAATAACTCCAAATCTCAAAAATGCCTTCCCCACATCCCTCCCTTCTTCTGAGGCTCAACTCCATTGCATTTTCTCTACCCTATCCCCCTGCAGCAGGACAAGGGGATGGGGTGTTGCTTTCTGATTTGAAGGCAAGACGACCTGGTTTCAGAGAACAGCACGGGGGCTCAGCCTTGCCCAAGTCACTCGGTCCACAGACACACTGACACCAATGTGGTGGATGGTCAAATGGTGTTTATTACCTTATCTTGTGGAACTAAATAGTCAGGGGGGGCTTCGCTACGTCAGAGGGGGACGGTAAGACAAGGTAGAGTTAGTGAGGGATGGAAAACTACTGGAATTAGGAGGGGTTACATACCATGAGGGGTGATTGCATATCACAGGTGAGGGGGAAGGGGGTCCTGCTGCTTCCCATCACATCCCGAGATCTTCTGTGCCGCGTGTCCCTATCTACCACAATGGGGGAATGGAGACTGTGGTCAGTTCATCACTTTCTGTCTCTACCACTCCTTCCCCCTCAGCGGGAGGACTCCCTACACTCTCCCATGAACCTCTCCAGTGAGTCCTTCCCACAGGCTGCAGCTCTTCACAAGCTGCCCCAGCGTGGGTCCTTCCCACAGGGCCCAGTCCTTCAGGAACAGGCGGCTCCAGCGCAGCCGCTCCTTGGGATCACAAGTCTTGCCAGCAAACCTCTCCAATGTGGGCTCCTCTCTCCATGGCTCCACAGGTCCTGCCAGGACCCTGCTCCAGCATAGGCTTCCCATGGGGTCACAGCCTTCTTCAGGCACCCACCTGTTCTGGAGTGAAGTCCTCCTTGGGCTGCAGGGACACAGATGCCTCACCATGGGCTGCACCATGGACTGCCAGGGAGTCTGCTCTGGTGCCTAGAGCACCTCCTCCTACTCCTTCTTCACTGACCCTGATGTCTACCTGCTCTCACATATTCTCACTCCTCCCTCTGACTGCAGTTGCAGTTGTGCAGGCTCTTTTCCCCCTTCATAAACACGTTATCCCAAAGGTGCTCCCATCGCTGCCGATGGGCTCGGCCCAGGTCTGTCGTGGACCTACTGGGGGCAGGGGAAGCTTCCAGCAGCTTCTCACAGAAGCCACCCCTGCAGACCCCCACTACCAAATCCTTGCCATGCAAACCTAATACAATATTGTAATAATTTCATGTTCTGAGTCCTTCCTGTCCATAATATGAATCTATGACTCATAGTTCATGTTTCAAAACAGTGTCACATGCTAGACTTCCCTTCCCTTGCCTTCATGAGCAAAGTTAGAAAGAGGAGAAAGGCTTGAACACTATAATTCACTGAAAACTGAAAGTTAAGAGTTCATTCAGTTTCCCAAAAGGGCAACTTTGTTTTAAAACCCATTCTGGATCTGTTGATTAATATGTGACAGTAAATAGAAATAACTGAAAAGACCTCAGTATTCAAACTGAAAACCAGGAAATAAATAGCAAACAATGCAAGCTAGAATTTATGGAGTGCAAAATGCTAGTTAGGAAAGATAAAGGCCCAAAGGAAAATTCACAAATCACAGTGCTAAAGATAAAAGATAGTGTGCCATTTAGTTGAGCATTATGAAGAAAATAATTCTAAAAAGTGTGTACTGTTCTAATTAGATGGAGATGGCTTTATGTTAGAATTACATAAAATGCAAGAGTTCTCTACAAATTTATTTGTAGCATGTGAGAAGAAGGAGAATCATGCACTCCCATCAAACAAGCATAAGCCATGAACTCTTCAGACTTTCTACAGGAACTTTCTACAGAATTAGAGCAAAGGGTTGCCACAGGAACATGATATGGAGCACTGCCTCAGCAACTGAACACCAAAGTCCTAGATACACATACAACCAAGAGGTGCTATTGCCTCTACCACTAACGTCTGTAGTGGCACGTGGTTAAAATGAGTCTGAGAATGGACAGGAACAAAGACAGAGTCAGAAGGTTCATGGCTAATGGTCACAAAAAATGTCTGAAAAGAGCACTTGAATTTGTTGAGTTGCGCAGATCCATAAACTATGAAAACATCTATTTTAAAAACTGCAGAAGAACATGTATTCATAGACTGTGGACTGTGTTTTCTTCTGATCACCTGTGAGCTCTTCTCTCCACCCCTAGGACAGAACAGCCCATCATCTCTGAAGGAGGCTTCCCCTTCCAGCCCACCTGTCTCATGTGAATGAGAAACAAGAACTCGGGTGGACAGCACTCAGCTGCTTAGAACAGTTGCACTCTTTGCTTTCTCCCTGTAATGCTTGAGAGCCCTCACATTCTCTGTACATGTTTGAGGTAGGATCACAGTGGTCCCAAAGCAGCAATCTTCCACCACTCCAGCAGAAGGAAAGGGGACTTACAAACTTGAAGACCTTCAGGAGGAGGAGGAGGAGAGCTGGGATTGAAAGTATCAGAATTGCTAGAAAAGGGTAGATGTGGACCATAATAATCACTAATGTCAGTAATGTCACATAATGTCACATAATGTCACTAATGTCACATAATAATAATGTCAGTAATCACTACTGACATTAAGTCAAAATGAATCTCTGAACACTGGGGAACACTGAAGGACTGAAAGACAGCTGTTATATGATAATATTCAGAGAAGGGAAACATAATGATCCAGCTATCCACCGGATGGCAAGACCGGCATTCATACCAAGGAAAATACCAGACAAGCTGGTAAGAAAGATGAATTACATCACTTAGCAGAATTCTATGGAATATCATGCTCTTTGGAGTGAAACTAGCTCACTGAAAAGTTATCACCTCTAACTGACAGAGGAGTTCACTTGTATTAGTTAGTAACTTAAGTTAGCAGCACATTCTGCTTTTAAAAAGCCACAACAAAGCATTACAGTGCACAGTTTCCACAACTAAATAATCTGTCAAGTGACACAATAAAAAGAAAAGTAGTCATAGAGAAACACTGCAAAATAGAAAAAAGTTTTATAAAGATCTTACAGACATGAAGATTCAATATAAATTCACTGGTGATAATATTTACAAAATTATAAAAATTTAGATTGGTAAATAATGCTGAAGACACAGTGAAACAGAGCAATCTGGAGTGCCTAGCAGGCTGTTTCTCTTTATTCACAATGTATTTTAATACAGCCAAATGCAAACACTTGCATCTCAGAACAGGGCATGCACGTCATTGATATCGAATAGGGACTGCATCCTGAAATGTGAGTGATTCTTGAACAGAATTAGGGATCAAAGTGAAAAATGAATACAATCCATAGTTTGATCTGCCAGGGAGGAGCTGCAGCAAAGGCGGCTAATGCAGATGCTAACCTAAGTGAAGTGGTTTTACATCTGTTTAAAGATATGATAAGAGTGATGCTGGAACAGTGTGTACAGTTTGCATATAAGTGTTTTTCAAGTAATATTAGAAACTGGTAAGAGGGAGTAAACAAGTACATAGTAGCAGGCTGAAGAAATTTCTTTGCATAGAAAAAAGGTTTAGGTGACTTGAATAAAGTGAAGAACTTCCAGGAGAAGATATGAATACTGAATTATTTTAATCTGAAACACAGCAAGCACTTAGAAAGTGAAGCTGAAGTTAGATACATCCAAATAAGAAATAAGGCATTAATCTGTAATCATGAGCATTTAAACACTGGAACAAGGTACAAAGGATTTAATGGATCCTATCGTCTTGAAACCACTGTTAGATGGCTTTTTGTAATACACAGTTTACCCTAACAGAAGTTAAATTAAATAGAAACAGTTGAGTTGAATGCAGGCATACTCAGAAAAAAAAAATCTTTGGTAGCTATAGGAGGTCAGATTACATATCCAATGATCTCTCCTTTCACTAAATTTTATGAATCATTTCCTGCCCGAATGTAATCACATACCATGCATTCAATGCCTGAACTACAAGGGCTGTGCAGACCACAGCTTCAAAGCGGCACAGTTACTGAAGAGGCAGCTTGGGAGTGAGAAGGTTGTGTGTGCTCATCCCAATCATGCCACAGTACCATGGGGCAATTCCACCAGCTAAGCAAGAAGAGGATGGGTCTGGAGAGTGGCTTGGCTTTTCTCAGGATTATGTATTTCCACCTTGGCAGGGTCAGCTCTGGAAAAAGACTTCCAGTTACAACAGCTCATCAACAGGACAGAAGTCTACCTGCCTGCTCTCATTAATTAATTGTGATTAGCACATTTGTGCCAAGTTTTCTGCTTCTAATGAATGGTGATGTCTTAGGAGAAAACATGGTAACCGTTTTGGATATATCCTTGTAAATAGCATGTTTCCAGCTGAAGCAGCCCCACTTAAAAGATAACTGGAGCAAAGAATGAGTGAAGGTTGTGAAACCAAGCCCCACAGTCAGAGTGCAGGAGCTCAAACTGTTTGGGTTAACATGAAGAACAGCAATAGAGAATTTCCGTACAATAAGTAACTACATTACGTAGGAATTAAACATTTCGTGACAAGAAACAAACGTTTCTAGCAAGATCAAATTTACTGAACTTGAGGCTAATTAAATCCAAATAACAATTAAATTGCTATCAAAATAATTTACCAAAGCCTGTAGAGGATTCTCCAACACTTTTTCATCAAAACCATTTTTCCATAAAAATTTTTTCTTTGTTACATTTTTCTTAACAAAACTAATGGACCTGTGGGGTAGGAATTTGTTGAAGGATGTCTGATGGTCCAGTTATACATGAGATTGAGGCAAGATCACAGTGGCTCTTTCTGGCCCTAAAATTTCCTTTTCTGTCTCTATTTCTCCAGTGAAAGAGCAGAGGGCCAAATCTCGAACATGAGGAGTTTTTAGAAGACTAAAAAAAGTATTTAATGTTTAATTTAGAGAGGGTGTTCTACAAGTACCAGGAATCATATGTTGTCTGACAAAAACACATAAAATCTCTAATTTTCTTTGAAGAAAATGTGTACAAATTTGGCTATGTTTGGAGCTTCTGGAAAACAAAATATCCAGCTTGCGTGTGCTCGGGAGACTTGTTGTAGTCTGACAGTTATCTACAGCTTCTGCTTGAGCTGAGCATACGTCATCCCCTTCATTCCTCCTACAGGCATCTGCACTGTGCATGTGCATCCCTGTGTGCTTCACAGGCCTCCCCTCCAAGCAGCAAAGGCAGTGCTGGACCTTCCCTCTTGTTCTCCCTCCCCATCCTGGTGCAACAAAGGACTCCAAATATAAGGCAGGGGAACATAAGGCAGGGAATATAAGGAGTCAGCCATGGGAAAGACTGAAGCAGATTGGGGCAAGGCAGGGAGGGATAGAAGAAGGCTTGTAGTCCTGACTTTCAGCACCTCTAAGACCTGCAGAGAGATGCTGTGTTCCAAAACACTCCAGAAAAGGATGATTCTGGAGCGCTGTTTTTGTATTCATATTAGAAATAGTAACCATCGAAAATTTGGGGAGTCTGCCAGAAATAAGGTGGCCAGCACCTTCCCACTGCAATCTCCCTTCCAGGTCTCTTGTAGGCTCCATTGCCTTCACTGCCTGCCTCACCAGAAGCAATCTTGAGGCAGATTCCTGCCCCATTTGGAGAGCTGAGGGAAGACCCTCTGCAGGGGCTGTAGGAATTAGGATGCAAAGCACACCACTAGAGCCTGGGACATCAGAGGCAGCACCTCCCACTTTCTGGGAGCCTTGGTCTGTTCTAAAAGTGATGAGCACTCTGTACTACAGCTGGAGGCAACCAGCACTGAGCTCTGAATGAGCATGCACCTAAGACTGCATTTTCTGGAAGATCATCTCCTGAGTGCCTGGCCCTGAGTAAATGAGAATAAGTATTTCAGATTTATCACTTCTAATAAGCCCATATGTCTCAGCAGTATAATAAAGATTATTTCAGTGAAGGATTTGATGTACTTAAATACTAAAGTTACAATTATCACTGAACAGTCTGTGACAAAATTAATAGCACTTTTTTTGCTCAGGATTTGAACAGTACATAGTACAGAGCTGGGACTATGAGGTGAATGAGGATGATAGAAACAAAATATGCAGCTTCTGTTTTAGTATGAGATTGAGTTTAGTGCCTGTCCACACAAGTGAGGAATTTAACAGCTGGACTCTATGATCTTGGATGTCTTTTTGAATCTAAATGTTTTATGAATTTATGTCTATTGCTGGGTTTCCTAATTTGAAAGTGCTTGACTTTAAAACAGAGCAGCCCTATGCTACAGGATGGATGTGTAGCTGCCCTCTTCTTCTTTAGCAGAACAATAATTTCCATCATTATTCTCCCTTCACAAACAAGTTCATCAGGGGACTGAATTGTCTCATCAGCCTTTCTTTCTTTATATGTTTATATAAGAAAGCCTGAATTAAGTTCAAGGACACTTCTTTTGAGCTTTGAGGATGTAAATAAATAACTTCTTTAAAAAGCTTAGATGCAGTTTTGATGGGTTTTTTAAAGTGATGTTTGAAAAATACAGCTGTTTTTAGAATTTCTAACATGCAGTCTGTCACTTGAAAAAGTATGCACATGGTAGCACATATAAAAACCCACCGAAAAAATTAATATTGGGCATATGTCTGGTACAATACTTTGTAGTTAGTATAGTGGTGTCTCTTTCTACCAGGTTTGACTTTGGTCCTCCACTGTCTATACCACAGATCTTCTGAGGAAAATATGGGGTTTCCATAGCAGCTGGACTTCTCACAGGAAGGTATGAGCAGTGGTGAAAAGTTTTTCTACAGCTGGGGCATTTAGGATATTGTCTGAACCATATGGATTATTTGATTACTAACAAGACAGTCAATCTTGTTTTGCAAGATATTCCTCAGTGGGGATATTTGTGTAGCACGTTTCACTTTAAACTCTTGGGAATGTAATATCTTTGAGATCTCTGTCCCTCTGTTCTGTTTGCTGGAACCTGACTAACAGGTCACAAGAAAAGCAGACATTGTGAATGTGTAAGCATCATTTCCATAGCAAATCTGACTAAAACCATTACAATAGGTCAACTAAATATTTCTACCATGAATAAGCAATGTAGCAAGGCCTCAGCTCATCTGTCTTCTACCTATAGTTAGGTTCAGGTTTTGGGAGCAGCTTTATGCTGGCAACACAGAACTCAATACAGAGAACAACTCAAGCATGCTTGTTAACTATATATAATTTCTCAGACAAGTTCTGCTCAGATTTAGCTCTGTGCTGTCATGATAAGGCTTCAAGAGCTAATTAGTTATTCAAGTTTATGCAGTTCATTATCTTGTCTTCAATTTTAAGTGAAGGATAAATATCCTTAGATAAAAGAGGATAACAATATCCCTTTGAATTAATTGTGTCATGTTTTTTTCACAAGACACGTGTGGCTGTGTACAGAATGCCTACTTGGTCATTCTATCCTCATGCCCTACTCCACCATATGTTCCACCATAAGGTGGTATATGCTCCAGCACCCACACACCACTGTGATGGCATAAATTAGACATATTACTTGGTGTCGCAGAACTAGCCACAGATTGCAAATATAGTCAAAGACTGGTCTTCCAAATCCTCTTGTAAGTTCACTGGTATTCCTGGTGTTATTCTCCCAACCACCTAAGTTTTAATACCCTGCTTGTCATTTCATCACACTTCAACTGTCTGAGGTCTGGGGTTCTCTTTGAAATACTAGAACAAGGATCTTTGATAAGGCTATTTATAATCCTGAATCCATCCACAAGGATAGACTAGAAGTGTGGTTGTATTGAGTTTGTGAGGCCAGGTTTTGGTAGCAGAGAGGCTACAGGAGTGGCTTCTTTGAGAAGAAACTGGAAGTTTCTCCCATGTCCAACAGAGCTCAGGCTGCTCCAAGCTGGACCCAGCACAGACCAAGGCAAAGCCAATCAGACGTGGTAATAGTGTCACTGTGATAACATATTTAAGAAAGGTAAAAAGGGTATTGTGCAGAATAAATTGCACTCAGAGAAGAGGGGAGTGAGAATATGTGAGAGGAACAACTCTGCAGACACCAAAGTCAATGAAGGAGGGGGAGGAGGTGTTTCAGGTGCCAGAGCTGAGATTCTCCTGCAGCATATGGTACAGCCCAAGGTGAGGCAGTTGTGCCCCTGCAGCCCATTGAGATCCACAGGGATGCAGAGATCCACCTGCTGCCCATGGAGAAGACACACACCACAGCATCTGTGCATGCCTCACAGGAGGCTATGATCCTGTGGGAAGCCTGTGCTGGAGCTGGCTCCTGGCAGGGACCTGCAGACCCATGGAGAGAGTGTGTCCAATAAATGTCCCCCATGGATTGTGAGGGATCTGAGCTGGAGCAACCTGTCCCTGAACGACTGCACTCTGTGGGAAGGGACCCACAGTGGAGCAGTTTGTGAAGAACTATATCCTATGGGAAAGATTCAGGCTGGAGAAATTCGTGAAGAACTGTCTGCTGTGGGAAGAACCCCACCTTGTAGCAAAGGAAGAACTACTGTCTCTGAGCAGTGGGAGAAACACGTTATGAACTGATCATAATCCCGTACCCTGTCTCCCTGCACTACTGAGAGGCAGGAGGTACAGCTGGAAACAAGGGAAGGGTGAGGGGAAGGTGGTTTTAAGATTTTTTTTTTACTTCTCAATATCCTGCTCTGATTTTGATTTGTAATAAGTTAAATTAATTTTCCCAAACTGAGTCTGTTTTGCCCATGATGATAATCAATGAGTGATCTCTTGCTGCCCTTAGCTCGTGAACCTTTTGTTGTGCTTTCTCTCCCCTGGCCACATGAGGAAGGGAGTGATAGAGTGCTTTTGGTGGGTGTCTGGCATCCACCCAGGGTCAACCCACCACAATAGTGCAGTTTTGGAGTAAATGCAAACAGCAAGATGGGAAACTCTGAGTTATACAAAGGGAGGCTACAGATAGGTTAGAGGATTGAATAGATGAGATAGGACAAAATCGCTAGCAACCATTCCTAGGAGTTTTCTATTGTAAAGCCAAAATGGAACTTAAATGGAAGTTTAATAAGGAAATAATTGCTTATCAAATTCAGTGAGACTCTCCACAGTAGCCAGTAAGGTGGTGATGCTCTCCTGCGAGTGTGCCAAGGTCCAATTCCAAGTCTTTCAAAAAAGTCTGTCCTACACAATAACTACACTCTCATTGCCCTGATTTCTCTCTTTTTTTCCACAAAAGGCTTCTTCAAAGATTTTAGTCATACTCTAATGCAGAACAGGACTAAAATATGCAAGAGCTCATATATTTTGGAGATATATATAGATATATATATATATATATATATAAAATATATAATTCACTGGTATCATATATTTGCATTTTTCTGCATCACTAAGGACAGTGTAGAAAGAGACAAAAGTGGCTGCCCTTGGCTCAGAGACACAGTCTGTCCTCAGAGGAGCCTGTGTGACAACAGGATAACGCAGGATAACACGTTTTCCCTCAGAAAAGAAGCAAAAGAGATCTGGATCTAAGGCAAACAAAATAGAAACTCCTCTAAAAGTTATGAAATGTGTGTAGGACTAGGAAGGCAGGCAGGAAAAAAAAACAAACACACACACAAAAAAACCCCACCCAAAAAAAAAAAAACCACAAAACTTTCAGGGAGAAAAGGTGTTTTTCTCAAAGCTTGAGATAGAAAATAGGAATGAAACATGAACTATTTTCTCTTGGAACTCTGACAGTTATGTTAGCTTGATGCTTAAATTCTAATTACCACTGCATTTCAGTGTCTTAAAATGTTTGTGCCACCATTGTAAAAACTATTTAGTTTGAAAGAAACAGGTCACAGATTGGAAACACACACCAAGAGCCAGACTGCCGTGTGAGTTGTCAAGCTTTTGTTCAGTTCTTGCAAGTGTTCAGTTTAATGCACTACATGAAAATCAGAATGGAAACTCAAAAGTTCCTGTTCTTTCAGACACTGAATCTGAAAACAAAAGTTAAAATAAAGTCTGATGTAGGTAATATTTTTTATATAAAAACAGCTAAGCAAGTTATAATGGTTGAAAGGCTGTCTAGTTTTGTCAAGGCTGTCTAGTTTTGTCTGCTGTGCTGACAAAGCACTACTCGATCACCTTGGTTTGGATAAGTACTAAAATAGAGTGCAGGTCCTTAATTACCAATGTATAAGGACCATGCAAACATCATAAAGCTCAAAAAGGCCGTGTGCAAGGTCCTGCATGTGGGGCAGGCAACCCCAAGCACAGGCTGGGCAGAGAAGGGATTGAGGGCAGCCCTGGGGAGGAGACTTGACAGGAGCCTTCCAGTGCCTAAAGCGAGGCTACAAGAAACCTGGAGAGGGACTTTCCACAAGGACATCAGGGTAAGACAAGGGGTAATGTTTTCAAAGTGAAGGCAGGTTTAGATGAATTGTTAAGAAGAGTTTCTTTACAGTGAGGGTGGTGAGACATTGGCACAGGTCACCTGGAGAAGCTATAGGTACCCCGTTCCTGGAAGGGTTCAGGTCCAGGTTGAATGGGGCCCTGAGCAACCTGACCTAGTTGAAGTTGTCCCTGCCATAGTAGTGAGGTAAGAATTAGAATTTTTAAAGTCCCTTCCAATCCAAACTAATCTGTGATCTATGATTCTGTGTTTTCCTCTCCAGAAACACAAATCTCTCCTTTGTAAGCAAGATATTCCCATTGTGGGTTTGAGATCTATGGATATACCTACCTTTCCATTTGTTATTTGACAGCTTCTGGAACTTTTTATTGTAAATACTTTTACTCTTTTAGAGACATGCGTCTAGAGGCAAAAAAAAAGTTTAAATACATTTTCAAGTTACCTGCAGTACTCCTTTCTTCTAATATTACTTATATTTGTTACTACCCTAAAGTAGCCAATATATAAAAATTAATTCTCACTAATAATCCTAGCAGTGTTGTTTTCGATATGCTCATTTAAGTTTTAACTGTGTATTTTTAGATTTTAAAATACTAATTTTCATAAACAAGTCATGACTACAAGTATTTCACTTTATATAATTATGGCAATACATGGGGGGAAATTCGACGTATTGCCTTCAAAACTCCCAGAATTTTATTTTTCTCTAAGACAAAAAAGCAAACATTTTATCACATCACATAGTATCACAATATCACTTGTCATAAAGCATTTGCTACTACCCAAAACCACCTGACACTTAGAGAGAAGCTAGTATAAGATTTACTGATTCTTATCCACTCCTGAAAAGTAATAAACAGGCATTTTTCATGGAGTGAAAATCACAAGGAATCTCCCCAATTACAGGGTAGGAGAGAGCTCTTTCATCTGCTTTTACAGCCTGCCTTCCCTCCCCAGTCTCTTAACACCCGTCTATCCCAAGACAGAAAGATTTTGTTAATCATTGCAAATGGAACTGAAAAGACCCTCAAGAGACTGTACAGAACATCATTCCCTGCTTCATACAGAAGCAGCTGTACCAAAACCATTCAGAGGTTGACTATCTGAGAAATGGCTTGTGAGCATGAAAGACTTGTCTGCTTTTTCTAGCTAAATCAATTGATTTAATAAAAAAGTGCCACATCTTTCTAGTCTTTTAAATGCTTAGGCCATCATAGCTGTAACAACCCAGATGTTAAACCACTCCTTAATGATGCTTATACTGAAGAAGTACAGTTTCTTTGAGTACCCCAGAGATTTTATTCCAGCACTTAGCTATCACTAAAATTACAAATGTTTTTTCCCTAATCATGTTGAACTAAATTGTCCTTACTACAACATATGGTATGATTCTATCATAATTTCTTGCCCTGACATTAACCTAAATTACAGTTTAAATTCAACTAACTTTGCAGCTGATCCTATATTTCTGATGATTTTTAACTTCTCTTTACTTGTCTTGTCTCTAGACTAATTATTCTAACTTTTACTTGTAAGTGACATTTTTACACACCTGATGATCCCTTTCACTCTCCTCTGGACTTTTAATTCTATCTGCAATTTTTCCTCAAGTACCTTGCTCCCAAATGAGTGCAGTACTCCAGCTGAGGACCTACCTGAGCTGAGCGAGACAAAATAAATTGATGTATCTCAGAAAAACCATTTCTGTTCTCATATACCAATTCTACAACAGAGCAATGCTACTGATCCACATTTAGTTTGTGAACCACCACATTTCTGCATCCTTCTCTCCTTAGCCATTCCTTATGCTGTATTTCTGTACCTTATTTATTACTGACTAAATATAAACCTTTGCCCTAAACCTTATAGAGTTATAGACCTGGTTGGTTTTCTGGAGGTTGTGTCTGTCAAAAACCACTCTGAATTTGACTCTTATCTTCCAGAGTGCCTGAAACCTGTTTGGTGACCTCTGCAGGCTGAATGCCCACATCCTCTGGCCCCTCATTTGAGACATTCATGGAATAGGAAACAGTCTGACAGATCCTGTGGACTACCGACCTGAACAGTAGTCCTCTTGGTATATCCCTCCCAAATCACTAATGCCTATGCTCCCCCCCCACAAAACAACCTCATCAAATTTTGCTTCTCTCTAAGTGACCTAAAAGAAGAAGAAAGCACAATGTTTGTGGGGTGATTCCTCATTTTGGGACAGGAGAGGGAGACTCAGTCTGACAAGTGCACTAGCAGTTCTCAGATATCAGAAAAACACATTTTGGAGAAGCAAATCCCTGTGAGAGACAATGAGGCCAAAAAGAGCTGCTCTCCAAACAGTGCTTCCAAGGTAAGAACATAATATTTGAAGTTTCAGTGAAAATAAAAGTTCAAGAGATTACTTAGCATCATGACTTCCAGGGATCTATACACTACCAAATGTAGAAAAGAGCAGCCAGGAAAGAGAGACAGTGACCCCAGGACTGCCACGCATTCAATTTCACTGTTTCAGCTGAATTGTTACAGAAGAGGAAGAAACCCTCTAATGGTGAGTTTCTACAGTCCCAAGAAATGACAAAATTTGATTTTACGTGAGCACATGCTTTCAGCAAGCTAAACATACTGAAGTGACCACAATTCAGCAACAATACCAATACAGTTGAAGAGTGAGGAATAAATATCTAACGTATTTAGTGCATGCACAGATATTGCTCTCAAATACAGAGCAATAGCTCTGGAGCACCAGGCAGCACTGCAGGCACAGAACAATTGCAAACACCAGGTTTTGCAGCCCTAGCTTCATATGGATTGCATCATGCAAATTGTTTGTGTTGCCTGCAGATGCAGCCTTAGTTCAAAAGCATAGAGAGTATGGCCCAGCCCTCATGCAACAAGTACCTGGGTACAGACTAAATGCTTTGTTCACAAATGTTCACACTGAAGACCTTCCACTGATGTAGACAGCTAAGCTTTGCTACCCTGCACAATTTTACACAGTCATTCGGCACTTGCCCTATCCAGCACTGCACGCCAGAAGGAACTCTGCACACACTCAGAGGGAAAGGATAAGATTCAGAATAAGGTTTCAAAAAGGTAAAAGAGATACACTGGACCTCTTGTGATTGTAGCTGCACACCTGTGAACCTGAGGGTTGCATTTGAGAGAACAACTCCTGCCTGGGCCACGATGAAATGGTTATATCACACACTGGCACACGGAACCTTAGGGGTTCGTCATTACTGGGGGTGCATTTAGTTGGTGCTATGTTGGCACAATTTTGTCCACCCCACCTGTGCAACCCTGTAAGTCCATCGAGTTCTGTAGTTACCTAGGACATATTTGATACATTGACAGCAGTATCACACAGATAGGACTTGCTACCGAAATCTCAAAGTTCAAGACTCTGAAGGTAAGTTGAATTAAATCTAACATGACTGTGAACAGCTCTCCGGGAGCTCTGGACTGGCAGAGACATACTCCTAAAACATTTCTGTCTCAAGATGTTCATCTGGTTCCTGACTCTCAGTCAAATTCCTTGCAAAGCACCTTGAAATTTTCGTTCTTCCTGCAGACACAAAAGGGTCACTTTTCTCTTGAAAAAAATGAAAAAGAAGAGGCCTAATTGGTACACGCCAGGCTGCATATTTGCCATCGTGCCCACCTTCTTTGCTTTGACCTCAAAATGTTTGTAGAAATTGTGACCTGCAGTTTCCTAGTGGCAATTTGATTAGAGGGCCAACAATGAAACTTCTTCTCTCAAAAACAGAAGCTCCTGCTTCTGCTAGCCAAGTATGGCTAGATATAGATATAGATGTAGATATAGATATATATCTATCTATCTATAGATAGGTATGTACCTCTGACATAAAAGTGACCTTTTGCACCAGCTGGCAGCTGACAGGAAATTAATTTCTGGGGTAAAGACATTGGTTTGCTTCTCACGCCTTGTTGCAGCAGTGCCCTGTTCAGAGCACAAGAAAGCGCTGGGCTGCTGCGGAATCCTCCTGTCCTCCTTTGCCACGGCCATGTGGTGACAGTGTCCACCAGCAGTGACCTGTCACAGACATGGCAGTTAGGCAGTAATTCTGTGGGATGGTTCACCTTGGCAAATATCCTCTTGCCTACCTCATGGCCAAACCATGCTGTGCTCTGCTTGTACCAGGGAAACAGGCTCGAGCTTCCCGTTCTCCAGTGGGAGAACACCTTCAAGTGGGAGCAAGAAGGGTTGAGCATAATCCCACTTGTGCCATTGAGGCAGATTGGATTAGCAGCTGATGAATTGTGGTTATTTGAGCTATATCTTATTCCTCGTGGGTAAGCCAACTCAAATTGAAAACATCAACACTCTTCAGCAACAAGTTTGTGTGTGTGGACATGAGTCAAATTAGAAGCAATGTCTGAGTTAGGACTACAGTTATTCTGTAGTGAAGACAAGTCTATGTTATCCAACATCCCCTTCCTGGGCTTCAACTTTAATGGTTATTTAACTATTACTGTAAAAAAAAAAAGGAAAAAAAGAAAAAAAAAGCCCTGGCTGACACTTCCTACCCGAACTTGGCAATTCCTTGAATTTTCCTCCAAAATCTGCTTTGTCCTAGCTGTCTCTGGGCACAAAGAGACACTCCCACATCCTTTACATTCCAGTTGGGACTAATTGAACTCACATGTCAGCATGAGTCAGCAGTAATTACCAGGAATATTAAGGAAAAATTTGGCACTGGACTTTGATAATTCAATAGCAGAGCCCCCATGCTCAGTGGGGTCTGAGATTGGATCTAACTCTTTAAACATATGACAGCAAAAGTTGTATTGAGTTCTTTAGTCTCATTTAACTACACATGGGCCGTTCCTGATAATGAAAGCATCTTTTTTTGAAAGCATTTATATTTCAATATATCTACAGAAAGGATATAATGGAAAAATAATTTTTAAATACTAAATCCTCCTCACTGGAGTTTAAATTTGTGTATACGCTGAAACCAATGAACCAATGTTAGATTGGCTGGCTGGTTTTTGTAAGCACTTGCATTGCATACGGGGCCCAGAAATGCATTTCCTCCTTACAATTCCTGAGAAGAAACCTGAATCAATGGGAGGCTGAGGTAATAACATACCTTCCCCATACCGTGGCTCAGTTGAAATTAAAATCCTGAAATCACAATAAGCCAACTTTTCCACATATGACTGTTCATTCCCCACCACTCTTCCCGAAACAGTCCCTCTCCGTACACCTTCACCCTACAGACTGTGTAGCCTTGTGCTTTCAGAGCTGGGGGCTGGAGGTGTTTACACACAAGCCTAACACAGCCCCTAAAATCTCAATCTTCTCCTTGACACTGAAGAGCACCCAAACATACTTTTATGGTCAACTATGGCAAAAAAATCACAAACGTAAAATGTTTGTCACAAACGTAAATGGACACGGAGATGCGGTGGATGTGGCAGTAAAAAGTGAGGACTGTCTCAGCCTGCGCTCTGGCAGGGGCAGCAGGAGCAACAGTGCTCAAGTCACCATCAAAACTTTAACTGGAAACCCTTTAAGGATATTAGTATCTACAGTATAAGGTACTTTGTTTTCACAGAAATAAATCCTTCCTCTTGGTTGCAAATTAACCAGGTGTCTTGCCAGTGAATTTGATTTTGTCAGTCATTAAGTCTCTCACTTAAATGAAAGTTATTTAGTCTTAGCCCTGAATCATGACACTCTTTACATGTTCATAAAGGAGAACTGTTTTATTTTATCTAGTACAAACATACGTGCATCAACATTCTTCACAACAGACTACTACTGAACTCAACCAGATCATGCAGTTTTACTTAAATACGGTTGTCTTTTTATAACCTCTAACTACCAAACGTCAAGCATATTCTTGTTTTTTTCTGAAGGGTTTTTTCCTTTTCTTTTTTTTACTGGTTAAACAGTCCATCTCCTAGAAACTCAATAAATTACGCACAAACACTGTGTCTGTCCTCAGGAAAAAAGTTTTTTACTTGATATAACTTGGGTTTATGCTATTTAAATTATTCTTTTAAAAAGACGTGAAACTACAGCTTCACCCCAAGACGTACAAAATTCTGGCTTACTAAACAAAGAAACACGAAGTCAGAAAAAGCACCAGAGCCTTTCCCTCACTGCTTTTTTGCCCTTTGGTATGTCAAAATGAAACACAACAAGAACCCGTTGCGCAGAAGATATAAAACGCTCAAAATTATTTCCAAGTCAAGTACTGGCTGACCCTAAGGCAAATCCACCCTGTCCAGTTCCAAGCGAGTGCACCTGGGGCTCGAAAGAGGCAACGTGAAACTTTAGTTCACTTGTTTTCCCCTCGAAAGGTCTCTCGAAGCGTCAGTGGAAAGGATGTAGCCAAGGTGCCGCGGCGGAGACCTCCGCCGCCCCGATTTCAGTCCTCGGGACTGAGAAGTACCTCTTGGGCATCATCCATCCGAGCGTCGGCCGGCACCGGCATTCCCCAGGGCTCTCGCCTTGGAGCTGCTGACCGTCACCGGCCCCTGGCTGGAAGGAGCGCGGCGCGTCCTGCGCGGCTGCGGTCCCAGCGCCGCCGACACGGGCGGAGGGACCACCGACACCCCGGGGACAGCGAGGGGCGAGGCGGCCGGAGCCGACAGTCCCCCGGTTCGCACGCACAGCCCAGGCTGAAGCTTCTCCTGCCAGCCAGGAGCTCTCGGGATGCAGCGACTTACCCCACGGTCCCCGCCACGACCCGGGGGTGCGAAGTTTCTCCTGGGGAACGGCAACCCCCGGCCGAGGCGCAGGGCAGAGGTGCGGGAGCGAGCGGCGGGAGCGGGCCGGAGGGCGCCGGGGGTGGAGAGGATGCTCGGGCGCTGCGTCCCTCGTGATCCAGGTGGCGGGCGGGCGGCCGAGGGACGGGGCG
>VWYI01030341.1:148787-159367 GCA_013399455.1 Anthoscopus minutus | reverse complement strand
GGGCGCTGCTGCGGCGGCTCCGCGGCCGGGGGGAGCGGGAGCGGGGCCGGGATCCGCCGGGCGGAACCCGCTTCGGCGTCCGTCCCGGCCGCGGGATCCGCGGAGGAGCCGCGGAGGAGCCGGGAGCCCGCTGCCGGCAGTGCGGTGCACCTGCCCGCGCCGCCGCGCAGCCCGGCTATCCCGAAAAGATTAAAGGGAAAAGTGCCGTGCGGCTCCTTCCCGGCCTCGGGGATGTCTGGAACAGCTTCGATGTCTCCTGCACCGGTGCCCCTGTTCCCCAGTTGCCTCTCCGCCCGGCCCCGGGGTCGCTGCGCTCTGGCAGCATCAGCACAGTTCCCTCGGCATCACCGGTGCCTTCAGTATAGCACCGTATTTACCGGCTTCTCCTAGAAGTCGAGTAGCAGCTGGGATCATTTCTTTAACTAGCAGTGTTTGTTTTGTTTCCCTAGAACGTTTTGCTAACGGATTTCTGGTTTGTACTGGAAGCGGCAGGGGATCCCGGGGAAGCGGCGAGGCCTTCTGCGAGTGGTGTTAGATGCTGGAGTTCGGTAAGTACCTGAAGTGGCGTTTGTGTGGGAGGCTTAAGGAGAGGACAGACGAAACCAGAGCAGGCGGATGCAGAAAATTCAAAGTAACCGAGTGAAAAACAATCCTCTCCTTTGTGAGGTGCCAGTCCTTAGCAAGGAGATCAAAACTTTGAACCCCTAGCAGACTTCTGGGACTGGTTGCTGTGGGGACAAACTATCTGCTGCTCCTCAGACCTGGACTGCTGATCCAGTGCCGGGTACCACTCATCAGACAACAGTGCCATGCACGCACTGCCTTCATCCCAGACACAGTGCCTCAGCTGTCTGTGATCTATATCCACAGGCAGTCCTCTGGGAAAGGTCAGTTATCAAGGTATAGGTGGCAGGAATATAGGGGGAAAAATATCATCCCTATATGTATAATATAGGAAAGCAAAGAATTCTGCTTTCACTAATCATATAATAGTTTGGGCTGGAAGCGGTCTTTAAAGACCATCTAGTCCAACCCACCTGCGAGGGGCAGGTGCATCTTCAGCTGGATCAGGCTGCTCATCCAAACCGACCTTGAACATTTCTTTAGATGGGGCACCTACCATCTCTCTGAATGACACATTCCAGGGTTTCACAGCCCTCATTGTAAAACACTCTCTTCCTTTCATCTAGTCTGAATGACCTAATAGAAGTTTCATCCATATGAAGGTCTACTCTCAGCTTGCTTGTGGTACAGATTGAATAAAAATGCAGTGCCTGAGCACTTATTTACTGGGAAAGAAGGGGAGAGGAACAGGAGTACCAAAAAGTACTTTAGCCTTCTCCTCTCTCACCGTGGACAGTGGGTGAGGAGGGTGGCCCTATCTTGATGGTTGGTCTCCATGGTTGCACTCATAGGGATTCCCAATTTTCCCAGCTCTTCAAAGCTGTCTCTCTGGAGTGCCCTACCACCTGACCTCATGACCACTATTAAGTCTTTAGCTTGACTGATCATGTCTTGGTTTTAGCAGGGAAACTGCATTTTGACAAATGGATCCACATAATAAACCTCTAACTCTCTGTTGCCCATATTGTTCAAGATGGGGGGAAGCCCAGACCCCAGCCCTTCTATCCTGTGCATAAAGATGGAAGAGCCCAGCTCACAGGAGCACTATTGTTCCAGCAAAATAGAACCAGTCAGTGTTGTTGATTGCTCTGTTATATCTTCCCAGACAGAGACTTGGCTATAAAAATAGATGCAATAATCCACATGGACATTTGCAATTGTAAATGGCATTCAGAAAGCAAAAATGGAATTCATAGTTTGACACAGACATATCCCCAATCCATCAGGATGTGACACACTGGCAGCGTGTCTCTGCCAAACTATGAATGTCGTTATTTACTTTTCCTCTGAATGCTATTTACAATTGCAACCTTCACTGTAAATTAGTGTATATATTTTATATCAGACTTTTCTGAGTGGCTTTGGTATTGTCTGCACTTATTATTTTCACAGGATTGAATGCAAGTTACACTACTTGGGCCACAATAAATCTTCGGGGACTACAGACTGTGCTTATGTTAGGAGGATTTGCCAGCACAACCACACCAGCTAAATCCTATCTGGCAGAGTCAAGGCCTATGTTTGGAAAGAGAAATCAAAGGCCATCAACACTGAATAGCTCTCCACTAGATGGAACAATGGTGCTTCTGCTGCCAGGCCATTGACAGGGAGTGATTTACCCAGAAGACAATTGGGGGTTGGGGGGCTGGAACCCAGAAAGTGCTGGATAATGGTGAGACAGTCATGGGACTGCTATTGTTCATCGCTCCTCCTGGTGAACTCAGTGCCACAGAAGAGAGCTGGGGAGCTAGGTGATGAAGACACATCAGAGATCATTGACCAGACATAAACCAGCTCTGAATTAGAAATCGTGTCACCACATGGTATTCAGGTCACTCTGACAAATCTCTTCCTGAGCTTTTCTTGACTGGGATTGGGGCCCCAAGCTAGCATATGTCCAGCTTGGAATTTAGACTCTTTTGCACCTGCCTGCATTGATATGTCCAAAGAAGATAGTTCAGATGCTTTATGGGAGCTTCTTCCATGTACAGCTGAATGACCAAGCCTACAGAGAGAATATTTGTGCTGTGTTCTCTTCACTCTCTGGATTTTACATTTTGTTAAAAGTAATTACACTTGCCAGGCAAAAATTGTTTTTCATAATCTCATGCTGCTGACTGTGTATACTTATACCAGCTATGTGCAGATCATTTTTATACAAGTTAAGCTTACTGAACAACTGCCAGATACTTCTGTTTTCCTTCTTGAATTTTAATTGCTTACTTGCCCAGCGTCTATTTTTAAAATGGAACTGTAAATGGAACAGTAAGTTCCATCACTTACCATAGATGCAGCGGGTCAGTGCTCTCCTTATTTCTCCTTTGCTCCTTCCTGCAGGGAATGTAGAGGAGTTATTAAGGAAACTCCCCAGCCTGACCATTCATGAGACTCACTGGTGGACGATAACACCAGAAATTTTAGCTGCTTTACCCACTTACTAAAATTTTCCTGAATGCAGTTTCAAAGCAGGTATCTGAAATATCAGCCTTCTTTGTCCCAAACTCCTACTTGAAAATATAAGTTCATTCAAAAGGCTGATTTGAACACTGAACTTAAACTCGTCCATCCTTTCATTTTAAAGGCCACATGCCATCAATTTCTCATATAACCCCATTTCATTTCTGGAAAATAATTATCAACTTCAGTCGTCATCTGTCTTCTTATGTTCAGCATTATTTCAAGCACCTACATACTCAGAACATCCAATTTATCTCAAGTGTTGCAGCTTTTTTACTCTAACCAGATTCTCATCTGTATCCTTTTGCTTATTTTTTAATATTCACCATTATTTTTAGACTACTGGGAAGGAAGGTGATCATGTACAGAGAACTGGACAGCAGAGAACTGGAAGCCAATGTGATTTTCTTTTTGATCCTTTAACTAACACACAGTATTTGAAAAAAGAGAGAGACATTCTTAATAGTCTCATAAACACAAGCACTTCCTCATGAAGCAACAGTGGTTGCTTCTTATTCCTTGCATACTGCTACTATAAACTCTGAAAGTACAAAGTGATTGAAATACACTCAGTTTCCAGATTGCCAGAGTTAGCAATTTAAAACAACTTCAAATTAACTTTTTCTTTGAATAGTGTTTCAGAACTATGCTATTTCAAGGCAGGGAAAAAAAGGCATATGAGATGTTTGGATAACATTCTTGTTAAACTGCAAGCTGTCTTTACTCTGGATTTAGCCCCCAGTTTAATCAACTGATCATAACAAATTCAGAAGTGAAATCTCAGCTAAAAAAAACCATCTTAATGACCAAATATTTTGTTTAGGCTTTGTTTGGATTTTTAAAAAATTTTTTTATTATTATTTTTTCCCCCGCATGCTGTGCTTTGCTAATATTGGGTACCTCTTTTAACATACATACTTCTAAAGGTTGTCTTTATTAACCTCAGCTGAGTGTGTTACATAGCAACAAAAATTTAATTGTCTAAGCTACTTTTTCTTATATTTACCACTCCTTAGAAGGCTGCAGGTTGGTAAGGCTGATGCTTGCCTGAAGGCTTCTGAGTGCTGCAGAGAGAAAAAGAGAGTTTGCTTTGGTTGCTGTGCTGCTGCTGCCTTCATGCAGGGACCACTGCTTGCTTGCTTGCTTGCTAAGTGAGAAGCCTGTCTGGGAGCCCTGGGCAAAAAAGGCTGAAACTGCAGCTCGCTGGTGCCTGGAGCAGCAGTAGAGCTGGTGTCTTGTTGGGTTATTCCCAACATGTAGGGTGGCCCAACTAGGCCAGCCCCCTGAGTTCTTGTTTCTTGTTTTATGAATGGAGCAGAGGAGCTTCTTTTCAGTCTTCAGGGATTGTTTATTATATCTTATAATAAGTTCTGAGCCATAGATGGTACTGGCTCTGCTCTCTTACAAACACGAGGCGATTCTGCCCTCAAGGAGACAAAATACCCCCTTACATACAAAACAAACAATCCAATTATTTAACACTACGTATTCTAAATGTATATTACTTTGCTACCAATAACTAATTACCTATCTATTCACATAACATGGCACTGTGGCAAACTCTACCCAATAAGATTGTATTCTTAAGACTACAGAAAATGGAGTCAGTGAAGGAGAAGAAGGGAAACTGAGGCAATGCCCACAATCCTCCGTCTTGAGCCTTCACTTACGCCCATAGTATATAAAACCTAAAGAATACATTTTCACTAAGCAATAACTACTAACTACACTACTATCTAATTCACACTTGGGTTGTTTCCAACTCCTCAGAAAGCTCTGGAAGCTTTCTACATGGGCGGAGGTTGAAAGCAGTGCTTTCTTGAGGGTCAGGAGTCCTCAGGACAGAGAGAGAATATTCCCTCCATCCTGGGTTCACTTTGAAAGTGACAGTGACCTTGGAATTGAAGCTCACTCACTTTTGTCTTCACTTCCCTGCCAAGGGGAAAGTTTACATTAGTGGGGGTAAGACCTGGTGTCTAGCACAGAAAGTGTTAGTGGCTGCATGGATCACAGAAGGACCTTTACAAGCCATCAGAGAAAGGAGATGAGAAAGAAAAACAAAGTATCTTAAATGCAGAGAGTTCAAAAGAAGAGTGAATGCTTATAACAAGATACTTCTTGCGTCCTTCTCTGGCTTCTATGTGCTCCGGTTCAGATTCTAGCAATTCCCCTGACCTATCTTACATAGAAATCCATATGAAGTTGTGAATTGCAGTAAAATTCAAGGAGAAACATTTAATTCAGTCATGTTGAGACTGGAGGAAAAGGAAAAAAGTGTCCAGAAATCTAAACCCTATTTTCCCAATGGAAGTAAGCTGGAAGAAAATTATAAGAAAATACTTATAAAAAAATTATGAGATACCATGTATGCTTTGCCATATTATTAATTTATTGTAAGAAATCATAGAGTCAGTTAAACAAACTTGATTTCCTTAAGTATTAAAAGAGAGAGCTAAAACAACAGGCAGAACAGAGCCCTTGTAAGTCATTATTGCTTATAAAAAATCAATAAATAACAGCATCATGTCAGTGAATTTTTAAGTCAGTGCATTCCACATGGTCCATCTTTCCTCAGACAAGTCAATTGCTAAAAACAAGCAATAAGTCATCCTCATTCTTTTATTTTAATACTGTAAAGAGTATTTGTTTTTATAACCAAACTGATTTAAGACTCAGTGTGGCTACAAAACATTCTAAACAGATGTCTGACTTGAAAGACACTAATATGCTTTCTTTCCACACTGCTACAGAAATTTACATGGGATGCATGCAACTTGAAACCTAGACTTTTAAACTCAAAGGAAAATACATTTAGAATACATATATATATAATACTATATATAATAAATATATATATCACAGTACATGTATTATATATAATAAATATTTTTAATAGCTTACTGCAGTGAATAGAAAACACGCTTGCTACACAGTTTTGTAACTGAATTAAAAACCATGCTGTCAGAAAAGGTGTTGTGAAACATTGGATTTAGGTACAGAAGAAGTATCACTGTACAAGTACAAGTACAGTGGAGTTTGTTTATAGCTATGGAGAGCTCAGAGTTGAGAAAATTTTTATTGACACATATATGAAGAATGTGATGTGTTGCACAGCCCATGAGCTTTCAAGACTGTGTAGCATTTCCTCTGGTAAAAGGAACATTTCATCCTGAGAGATGCAATAACAGAGGAGTACGAAATACTTCAGTTGACCTTGGGCTCTGAGTTATGACAGTATGGCGACCATATTCTCTTCAGAAAATTGCCTGCTGCCTTCCTCTCTCTGGTGCATTGCCTGATAAGGCAGGAATTGCACATTCATCAGACTCTTCTGGAGCTTTTCCAGTAGAGGATTAGGACTGCCAAAGAGGCTAAGCTCAAATCAAAGGGGACAAACCCAACCACACTGAAGAGGGGAATGATCCTGATCTTTTTCTGAATCCAGTATAAGATAGAGGGTATTTATTCTATGAGGTAAAAGCTCATGGACCTGATATGAAGCTATGTCTGTGCATCTTGTCCCTGCACACAACTCACTTGGACAGTGCAGGCACAAGGAGCCAGTGTGGCTGGCAAGAACTGATCCCACAGTGCTCCACCATGGATTCTCTGCCTGCTCCTTCTCTATAGCCCTCAACAAGAGACTTCCTGAGAGGGGCAAATGAGGCTGTTCCTAAAGGACCCTCCATCATCTGAAGCAAAGTGATATGGGAACAAGAGCCAGGCTCTGATGTGGATGAGCAAAAAAGTGCTGACCAGAGATGCCTTTAGCTCAGTTCTCAGCTCTCCTGTGGAGAGCCTCCTGAGATACTTGGAGCAGCCTTAAACTGTCCCCTCCCAAAGGGCAGCTGCCCATAAACTGAGGACAGGACGCAGCTGACTTAGGCTGCAGAAGACAGAGATGTAGAGCAATGGTTTGCTCATGCTCTGGATGTCCTTATGAATTTCAGACTGTCAGACCAACACTTACAAATTGTATATGCTTGTGTACATGCATATGGTGATGAAGGGGAAGGTAGACATGGGGACGTTTTTGTATTTTCATTGAATTTTAAATGTTGACTAATGTAAACTGTAATTTGATGTCCAGTTTGAGCACCTGGATCTACCAGGTTCTTCATTGAGGATTTTGAGAAATAGAGGGATTGTACAACTGAATGAGAGCTCTTCACAATCAACAGCTTCTTGCCCATCCTACCATAAAATCTTGGTGGGGAGTACCATACAGTCCCCCAGAAAATAGTTTGGCTGTAGGTATTTCATGGGCATAAATTTTCTCCTACAATATAAGTGCTACCAAGAGTGCAGGTATTATGCACTATGATAAGAGAAGTTCAAATTAAGGAGAAGGGTGAAGTTGAGACAATGTTATAAACAAAATGAAGTTACTGGAGTAGACTGCATTGCTCAGGGTTGTTGTAAGAGGACAGAAGTCCAATTTTTAGATCTAAAAGAACTTGGCTCCCTCAAGAAGGGGAGAATTGAGAGAGGTGCTTGTCAATTCTTGTAATTCTTATCTTTCTGGAGGTTTGTTTTTCTGCCTCTTTCTTTCTCTCATTATTTATATTATCACTATAATCATCATTAGTATTATTATTTTTTCTGGGTTTTTGTTTCAATTATCAAACTGTTCTTAACTCCCAAGTGTTATACTTTTTTCTTATTCTCTTCCCCATCCACCTGGAGACAGGGAGTGAGAAGCTGTGTGGGACTTAGCTGCCAGATGGGGTTAAACCACAATAGACTGGTAGTGGTTTAAACACATACATGATGATAGAAATCGAGTTTGGGAATACAGGAGCATAGAAGATAGGAAGCAGATGGAAGGACCAATGGGTATGAAAGGCTGAACATGAGGTAATCAGACCTCTTGACCCTACCTCCGCTTGGAATTTCTATCTGAATGCTGCTGGAATCCAGGAGCTGGTAGTCTACGTGTGCTTTTCTGTATCTTTTTTGTCTTTCTAACCCTTTCTTAGTCTTTTAATTCCCTCTTCTTTGAACTTTTGAGAAACTTAAATTGAATGGGCTTAGAGTTCTTTAATTTGAATGGGCTAAATTAACTCTTTGAGAGGTGTTGTATGTTAATTGAATGTTGCACTAAACCTTTTGCCAAAGTTTCTCTGATTTTTTTAAAGTTGCCAGTAAACTCTTTTTGGTTGTTTTGGTCTCCTAAAGCTATTTAGTCGGTATTTCTCCCATGCGTCTAACTCAGAGGACATGAACAGCCATGAGCCCTGTCAAAGACCCCGTCAAGCAAGTTGTTCGGGGCCTTACACCAGTTCTCATGGGGTTTGTCTGTTCAGCTTTGCTATATTCCATGCTACCTCTGTATCAAATGGCCTTTTTAACAGCCATGTACCATTACACCGTCTCAAGTCCCTTTTCTGCTAGGTCATCTGGCAAGTTTAATACTTTCACCTTCCTCTGCTGTCATCTTTGGCCTTTTATTTTCTGTCTCCTCCTTTACCTTTTCCTTACTTCAGAGACACCTTTAAAAAATCCTACAGTTTGTCCCAAAGGCCTCCCTTTCCTCATTCAAACCAGAAGTTTGGTCTTTCTTTATCTCAGCAGGTCAGTATATTTCAGAAACAGGTGCAGAGCTTGTGTTTGGCAGTACAAGCTCCATGGGAAAAAATACAGCCAAAGCATTTTTTCACTATTCCTTTGCCATCTTCTTCACTGTGATTTATAGGAGACTTGAGACAGTGATTGATATCTGCACTGTCAAAAAGTGCTCTGAAATGATACATACTGAAAACTCAGAAAGTTTTCCTGAAGTGATTACCATTTGACCCAAAATGTACTTTGTAGAAAACAAATCCTTATCCTGTGCAGGGCTCTGCTCTTGAGAGTTTCTGTGATGGGGTTCATGATGTGTTGGGATGGCCCATGAAACCAGGTATGTAGCCCTGCAGGAAGCAGTGGCTGGGTTAGAAAGCTAACACAGGGGAGATGCCATGATACAGGGACTGATTTGATTGACTCCGGGGAGTGAAGGGGGAATAAGTGGATTTCCCCTTTAGATATTAAATACTTCTAGATTTTATAGTTAATTATAAAACACACTTAATACAATTCCTTATGGAATTGACTTTACTCCTTGGTGGACAGTTTAGATATTAGGGACAAATTTTGGCATCCTTTGTAAATACAGGATGCATAGTACTAGCAGTTCTCATGTTGAGCATCCTCAAATTATCTCAAAGGCAACAAAATGCTAAAGTTTTGGTGTGGCAGGTCAGCTGAACTGGATGGCACTAGACCAGCTCTGGCCACTCTGGTTTGTCCCTTCTTTCCCAGAGCTCGAGGGGGAGGGGGGAGCAGAAATTGCTCTCTTTTTTCTAAGCTTGCAAGACACAGAACTCATACTCTCAAGAAATAAAGGAGAAAACCGGAACAAAACCACACTGAGATGGCATACATAGAAGAATGTGCAAGTGTTAACACTCAGTCATTTTCACTAGGGTGCTAATTCTGATATTCCAGTAATAAAACAGAGTGAAGTAAGGAACATATAGGCTTTTCCTTAGGGAATCCTAAGAAAATTCTTCTGGCATATTTGAGCTTTGAAATCAGCATACCAACCCCAGGCAGAGAGCAGTTTTTACTATCTTCTCTGAAATGTTGCCGACAGGACAAGTGTTCTCAGGGGAAGGAAGCTGGCTGATGTTGGAGCAGGAGGATAGTGTGCCATCTCCCTTCTCTGAAAAGTCTTTTCAGGCGTCAGCTATCTGGTGCACTCTTTCAGGAGAAATCATCAATCTTGTTTCTTGGCACTTGTTGTCTGTCATCAACATCTCTTCTGTTGGCCATGCCTAAAACTGTGGATCTGAATGAGTGTACCACGCCAACAATCCTGTCCAATTTCAGAGCTGGGAGACATGACAGGAGTCTTGCCAAGAGTGCTGTTTGCCTCAAGTGGTGTTGTTGGCCACTTTCAAATCCTTGGTCATCATTCTATGCTGTAATATTACACCTGCAGCCTTAAACAAGCATTACAGTGCCAATACCAACAAGGGTACCAGTTTATGGGTCCATATAGGATTGTCTGCGTCATCCATTTATTCCAGGGGCAGCCGTCTGTTGTGTGTGATGACCAGGACCAGCTGATAAATTCCAGAAGGATTTGCCAGTGTGTACCTGTTGACTTCTAGATTGTGCAACTTCTCCGTATGTTGGGGGTTACATGTTTTTTTTCTCGTTTCTTAGCTGTTAGAATTTTTCCCATTTAGCTGAGATAGAAAGCCTTAATGGCTGGTACATCATCGGTACTTTAAAAGACAAAAGGATCGGCTGAGCCCCCGGGGGGAGTGGGGAGGGGAGCAGTTTTTGGTTTTGGGTCCTTCTGGGAGGGCAACACAGACACTCTCGGAGCTGTTTCTGCTGGGAGAGGAGGTTGTTGCCATCATCCAGACGGAGCGGCTGTTCCTTCTGCTTCTGCTTCTTCCTCTCCGTTTGTGGCCCTCACTCCCCTGTCCTGCCGGACGTGCTGCAGC
>VWYI01030341.1:113156-148708 GCA_013399455.1 Anthoscopus minutus | reverse complement strand
GGGACACCATACCACAACATTCTGGTGGAACAATACCATCAGTTCACTTTGACACCAGGAGTGATATACACATTTCACATTTCTCCCTCCGCCCCTACCATTCTTCCCATGAAGCAACAGGCTCTGCAACAGCAAGAGGCAGCTGCAGAACAGCAGGTTACAAATGGCTTTACAAATGGCTAGCCAGTCCTTGACTACACTCCTGTGATTGCCCCTATGGATGGAGCAGATTTGCATAGCCCTCTGAGGCAAGAGATCACCTTGGGCAGCAGCTGGATTTAGCACTGGGTTCTTAGAGAGGGGCATAATGAGAAAAGAGATTGTATCTGGCTCCCTCTGTCTTTCATAGGAGTTGGAGGCCTACATCAGGACTATTGCCAGAGTCACTGTGCTGTGGGAAGCTCATCTACCATTCTCCAGGATTCTGATCATTTTCTTGCACTGTCTTTCCTCAAGAAGTCTCTTTAAATCTCCTCTGTATGCCACTTTTTGCAAATGGAAAGCCTTTGATTGCTTTGAGTGTCCAGATGTGCAGATTAATTTTCCTGGTTTGGGAGTAGAAGGCTTAAGCATTTTGGTATGTTTGTCTGGAAATTGAATCCACTTCCTTTTACAGTTAACCACTGCTTGGCAAAAAGGCATATGTGTAAAAATTAGTTGGTGATGCAGAACATAGTACTATGGTTTATTTTGTTCTTAACTCCCAAGGTTTAACTCTCAGATTCATAGTAATGGTAAGAAGCACATAATAATGCCCTTTTTGCAAACTTGTTGATCATTTTGAACTTTCAGAACTTTTGCTTGTGTTGTTCTTCACTTCTGCTCTTGAGAGCTCATCCTGTGTCTTTAAGGATAAAAAGTCACATGCAAACTCTGGTTTTGTTTTAGGTTCTTCATGAAAGAAGCTAATTCTAGAAAAATATCATGGTAAGTAGTTATAATATTGTCACAGCAACTTGTGCTTTTCATGTTCTTTAGGCAATTGAACTAAGAGAAATAGATTTCTGACTAATAGGTAAAATGACAGGGTGCATCCCATTTCCCTCTTCCTCTCCTGTTCCAGCATGATATACCAATGTTATTTGCATTCTCGTAACTTTTGCATAGTTAGTGAGGGACAGTGAACGATGTTGGCTTAAATCTTTTTTCTAGTTGTAATGCTATTCTGTGGAACTTTTGAAGGAAATATGCTCCTAGAAATTTCAGTACAGTAATTTGTGCAATTCTATTTGAGATTTCTATTTTTTGACCAATAATTATTTATAGTTAATTTACATTGTGTTGTGTCACCAGTTGTTTGAACAGGAAATATGCCATCTGATGGTTTGCAGTGATTCCCAGATGTGGCTGAATTGAACTAAAAAGTGGACTGCGTATGCTGTTTTGTCTGAATTGCACTTCTTGCTTTCTTCCTGTTCTCATTTGATCATTGGAATCTAGGACTGTTTAAACCTTTTTCTGCCTACTCTTTTACAAAAAGGGTGTTGTGATACAAACAAGTCAACTTAAAAGTCAGGAGGCTTCACAATGAATAGTCCTCTTCAGCTGTGCATTCCTGAATCCTACCTTTGTCCTTACATAAAATATGGATTTCATAACTTGCCTTGAGAGTTTTAAATTTTGAAAGTAACTCTTGAGAGAAAGGCGGTAGAAAATCACTGGTTTTCCCCCTCCCCCACACATTTGAGAGCACTACTTCCTTTTGGGACTCAGAGAAATAATTTCAGGTAGGAGTTTATCTAATAGTTGGGTCTGTTCAGTCATTAGATGACTGCAGTCTTCAGCCAAATATAATTAAAGCACACAGTTTTTGTATGATCAAGTGTAGCTCTTTATGCTCTGCCAGAGCTTCAATTGTGATGACTACTGCGAAGTACATGTCCTCTTTTGGTGCTAATGCAAGTGACCAGAAATGTGCAGCAAAATGGCATGTTCTCTGAAATGCTGCTGTAGCTGCAGCCTTATAGCCTGCTGGTATCTACTAACAAGCTCTAGCCTGAGGTTTTTAGTGTGCTATGCTCAATTGAAATGCTTTAGTATTCATGAAAAGAACTGAAAGTAAATCTAGAAGGATATTTGTAGGACTAAGATTTGTATTCCAGTCCTGAAGCGTGGTTTAAAATTATAACCTCTCTTTTAGCTTGCTTTGGTTTGTGGCAGAAGACCCCAAATGGATGCTGAATACTTCTGAGTTTGGCTATGAAAAAGAGAGAAGGCACAAGTGGTTTAGGTTAGTAGTTTAGGTAAGTCTCCCTCTTGAGGTTGTACAGCAGACAAATTGCTGGTACCATGGGTGGCAGTGCTGTGCCACAGCACAGTACTTGATGCCAAGTGTGTTCAAATGGCGGACTAAGCTAGGCATGCTAAAATGCCTCCTATTCCCAGAGTCTACGTCCTATTTTGAGATGAGTAGCTACTGGTGAATATGAAGAAGGAAAAAAGTCAGTTACATCAGCTTTTGGGATGGTTTTTTTTGTTGTGGTATGGGTTTGGGGGTTTTGGTTTTGTTTGTTTTTTTGGGGGGATTTTGGGGTTTTTAGCTTTCTGCAATCTTGTGAAAACAAGATGAGAAGAAAAATTTTGAGTTTTAATTGGGTTTGCTGCAAGTTACATGAGGTGTTTTGCTTTTTTCTCACACTTGTTTTAAAGCTTTCCTTTGAAAAACAAGATACGTAGATTTTGCAAGATAAACAGTGTGACCTCACTGGCAACAGAGTAGAGGGGAGAAATTGAAGACCTGTCTAGACAAAAAAGTGTAGGTGTGCATTTTATGGAGTAACTCTAGCTTTTGTTATCTAGCCTTAGTCTGACTCATCTGGTAATGGCTTCTGAACGCTGGGTACCATAAAGGAGAGGAAGGTTGAAGTTGTCTGTGTGATGGGGTAGCAGATGGCTTAGCAGGTCCAGGAAGCTCATGTGTTTGGCCAAAGTTATTGGGCTGGCTCTTGCCAGGGAACTAACTGGCTGGGAAGTTCTCAGAAGTAGGAACACCATGTTTCTTGAGGAAACCATTTGTTGCATGGCTTCAGGGGTTGTAGAGATGCCATAAGTGTCACTGTGGATCCTGTTTGTTTCCTGATGCTGTTTTTCAAAAGGTTGGTTTCCCCTTTCTCCTCCTGATATTTTATAAGTTAATCTCCCCATTCATCATGATGTTGTCCAGTTCAGGAAGCAAAATGAAACTTAGTAAACTTCAGCTTAGTTTACCAGGCCTACTTGAAATGTCCTGTTTGATGTGAACTTGACTTGTATTGGAGGAAAAGGTAGGTGTTGATTATAGTACTTGAATTTATATGTTCTGTTAGGAAGAGTCGTCATGATGATCAAAGTTCTGTGGATATCATGTAGAGTCAGAAGGGGGAAATGAGTGGAGAAAAAGGCAAGGAGGCCTCTATTCAGCACAGACAAGCAGTTTGAGTCATTTAAAATCGATTGGATAACAAGGGTGGTTATGCTGTATTACTGAACTTTCATTTCTTTATTTGGGGAAATAATTTCAAGTAGGAGTTTATCTAGTAGTTGGGTTTGTAATGAAAAGTACTGGAACACCATTGGAGAGAGCTCCAGTCTCCTAAGCAACTTTTACCCATTATTGAAACTAGAGTCTGGCCCACCTTCTATACTTCTACCAGTTGTTCCTCTGCAGGTACTCCAGCTAGAAAATGAAGGTACTCCTTGTCTCCTTTTCTTCAATATTAACTGACCATGGAAAGAAAGCTAGCCATGTCCTCTTCCCCGTGCATTCCTTTTTCAGGGTAATCATAATCTGTGGTGGGGAGACAGATGCAGTTCGCACATAACTACTAAAGCCTCAAACACAGAAGTAGGAATACTCTACAGAGCTGAAAAGAGCAATCCATGATTGTGTTGTTTCATGTGTCATGCTAGTTTTGCTCAGCTGTGAACGTCCACAAGGAGACTCTTCTTTTCATGCTCAAACCTTCTCTGCTGCAGATGGACGTGTGCAGCCATCTCCTAAGGTGGCTCTATAGTGGTGGCTCCTAAGTCCTGCTCTATAGCATGCATTACCTCTGCCTGCAGAGAGTACCTGCTGTTCTTACAATTCATCATCCATCTTGTCTGGGAGGGCAGGGAAGAGAAGGATTAAAGCAGTGGAAGTTTGGAGAAGAGTAAGGGAGAACATATTGGGAAGAAGACAACCAAAGCTGTTTAGGAAACAAGCAAGTAGAGCTATTTCCTTTAAGGTCATCCTTAATCACTACATCTGCTGTGGAAGGGCCCATCCACTCTTTACAGGTGAGGTGCATGGTTTTAATGAGGTTATCCACTTAAGGTCAAATCCCTGCACCAAGACACTGCCAGTTGTATGCAGAGCATGGGCAGATGACATTCTGACGGCGAGGTTTCAGAAAACCCTTTTTCATCCTGTTTAAGTGCTTCAATAACCTCTCAGAAGTTTCCCCATTATAGTTTTCTGCAAAGCAAGTCCATTCTCGTCCTTTTCTCAGTAAGGACAAGTTATAAGTAATCACCATACCATTCTAAGTCCTAATGTAGGACTTAAGTCTCTTCTAGAAAAGAGAGAAAACCAGGAAAAAAACAGTCTTCTGTCTTTTTCCAGACATCATTATTTCTACAGCTGCCATCATTCTTGCTGTCCTATTTGGGTTCACTTTAGGGCAGGTCTTATATTTAAAACTAGGCATAGCTTCAGTTCATTAGTAGTGTCTTACCTGAAACCAGCACTCCCACATGGCTGGACCAAGATAGGCTGATACTTATCCAGCATGGTTCATTACTTCAGTGGTAAGGTAGGTAAGATGTGAGCAACAAGGTGGTTTACTTCTGTTTTCCTGGAGAAAATGTGGGCTGGGGAACACAAAGATTGCAAAAACCTAATCAATACAGAAATTAAAAAACTAATAAAGTCTTATAAAGTTACCCAGTAGATACTTGGCAGACTTCTAAAAATTTTTTTTTGCTACATTCAAATCTTTGGAGAGAAGGCAAAGTACATGTTTGTGCCAAACCAGAACTCAACTCTGTATGTCATTTCCTTTTCTTCAAAGGTTATAGAGAGCTGTTCAGAATAGCCTGTGATTTTTTTTTCCATAAGAAGACTCTCCAAGGTAAGATACAACAACTTCTTTAGAATTAGACAGCCCAAAGCTGCTCATTGCTTCGTGTTAATTCCTGTTTATTCCTTATATTAGGGGCTAATACGCCAAAGGGTGACAAAATTAATTAAAACAATCTGGCAAAGCTATTTAGGGTAGGGGGCCTGCACTAGAATATCCTTAGCCATATTTGAATGAAAAAATTTACAGATTGTATCATTGGTGGCTGTCATGGTCTGGAAATATTCTTGCCTTAGCAGCGCCAGTCTTGTGCAATAGCACTCCCCATAGCTTTAAGGATGACAAGTCTCAGCAGGAAGGAAAAATGAAGCAACAGTGATTTCTGGTGGTGTTCTGCAGCAATTGGAAGCTTTTCACCTTCAAGGCTCCCTTTTCCAGTATGGAGGAAGGCTGTGGCTGGAACTGGTACTTCTCAGGGGTGCCACTGGTAATCTTACCTTCACTATTGATGTTGGAGGGGGAAGCAGGAGTGGGAGATACTCACTGTGAATTGCAAAACTACTACATTCTTACTGCCTGTTTTCAAAATATAGCTACAGCATGAGATCTGTCCATGAGCAGATTGCAGAGACTGTCATTAACCCGCTGTTGAAACCTGCAGACTGCTACCAGCATATGTAAGTGTGTCTTGCTCCTCAAATGACCTCTGTGTTCTAGTGTTTTACCCCTATGGCAAGTACCATCTTTCGTAAACTCTTCACAAAAGCCTGTGCCACGTAGAAACTGAAATAATTGGTAGAAAAGAGTCCTTTCTCCTTCCAGTAGCTGACATTTCTTATGACCATCTGTGGAGAAAGGACAGATGGCTCAGACATTTGCCTAGGGAAAGGAGTGGACTGTTCCTCCTTCTAATCCCTAGAAGGACTCCTCCCACTTCAGTGAGACAAAGAAAAGAGGAAGGAAGCATCCAGAGCAGTCCCTCTGGAATGCCAGCTGGAATGCTGTTGTTTCCAAGTCATCCACCGTTAGGCCTTTGGAGTGCTCTCTTCACATCCCTCTTATATTCTAGACCAGCCCTGACAGACAGTGTGGAAAGAATGTAAGTGGTGCCATTCCAGAAGCCATCCCCCACTGTCCGCATAGCCAGTAGAGAGGGCTTGAGGCATGCACTGTGTTGCTTTTCATCTCTACTGGGCCTACTTCATCCCGGGCTGCTGGCTTGTCTCATGGGGAGCAGAGTTTTCCTGCTATGTAGGAAGAACAAGGCATCTGCTACAAGCCACTTGCCAGCAGAACTTCTATGCACTGAAGATTCATTTTCTGAATCTGTTCTTTACTCTTTTCTAGTCTACCATTTGCGCTAAAACAAAGTATTTTTAAAGCACAAATGGGTCATCATCACACCATTCTGATCATAGCTAATGCCCATTCATACATGCTCTGTGGGCTTAGTGCTGAAGTTAGCTTTGCCAGCTTTTCAGTTTGGTTTGTTTGATTATATTTAGATAATAAAGTGTATATTACACAGCAAACAAATGAAGATATATATGAAAAAGGGACAATCTAATCAATGTATATAATTACCTGGAGGGAAGTTTCAAAGAACAACCAGGCTATCTTCACTGGTAACCAGTGGCAGAACCCCAGAGGCAAAGGCCAACACCTGAAACACAAGAGGTTCCCTCTAAATATCAAGAAACAGTTTTTAACTGTAAAGATGACTAAGCACTGTCACAGGTTACTCAGAGAAATTGTGACATGTACCTCCTCAGAGATATTCAGGAGCTGTCTGAAAATAGTCCTAAGTAATGGTGTTGGAGTGAACCTGCTTGAGCAGGGGGCTTGGCTCAGACAACCTCCAGAGGTCATTTGCTCTCCTCAGCCTTTCTGTTATCTGCTGTAATTTATGACTCGGTGAAAAAGGTGCAATAAAACTTGTTTAACATTTAGAATACTCACTCAAAGCCATTTTTTTCTGTCACTACAATAAATTATTGGCAGAATCATAGTTTAAAAGTGTCTTTTTATTTCAGTTATATATAGCTTTTATATTCTCTAAGGAATATTTCGTTAAGAAGGAATTAGATAGTAATCAACATCACGTCAGAATACAGAATTTCTACTTATTTCCTACCCATTTTGTCTGGATCTCCTTTAGTCACACAGAATTCTACTGCACAAGAAGGGGCTAACCAGTTATTTGATGAGTAATGCTGCTTATTTTTCTGTCCAACTTCAAAGTCAATGAATCCTTGCTTTCTTAATACTCAGAAGGAATGGAAATACAGAGACAGAGATATGTAGGGTATTTCTGTGACAAGTGCGTCAATCTTTCCCTTAGTACATTTCTCCTGTGGTTTTTGTGGTATCCAGTATGATACACACCATTCTCACTTTTGAGTGCATTCAGATCATCTGATGCCTGATCTCTGTCTCTTGTTTATTAGTTGCACTGTTGACACACTCCGTAAACCTAAAAGCACGGAATTTATCATGAAAACATAGGTATTATCAACAGCACAGCAGTAATTCTGTGTACAGTGGTTGAAGAGTCAGGTATCTTTGTGATTTTGTTTGCAATATCTTTGCTGATGTATCACCATGGAAAAGAGAGTGGTGCTATTCTGGACATTAGTCCTTCACAATCCTTCCCCCAGGAATCACCCCAAGTCCCCAGGACAGAGAAGGAACCTTTTAACTGTATCTGTAGAATTGTCAATTCTATGTATCTGACAGACCTCTCAGGTGCAGAAAGTGCTGCCAGGCTTGCAGAACAGACAAAAATGATGTCTGGAAAGAAAGCATGGAGTCAGACATTTCATAACTGTACATTGGAGATGCCAACAGAACAGTGAAGCTACAGTGATATCTGGTGGAAAAGAGGAGAACTGAGACAATCTTGTGAGGTATATAGTTCATTAAGATTTTGAAAATAATGATCCCAGTTTTCTTGGTGGCATGGGAAGTGTCCTCATGCTTCCTGCTCAGACAAGTGGTGCAGTCTTTGGATAAGGATACTATAAGGATATATGCCAAGAGAAGGAAGGAAGGGTAGAGCTGGTTTGGACCTTCTCCTAGTGGTCATGACTGTAAGGCTTTTAGGAAAGAGCTCATCTGTTATTAGCCTTAGCACTTTAATAAAGCATGGAGCTCAGACACACAGATCCTGCAAGATCTGACTGTTTGCATTGACCATGTTTCCAACAGCTACGGGTCTCAGGAAGCCCTACCAGCTTGAGCACAATGTCAGAATCAAAACATCTCTGAGTACTTATGAGGGCCTGCACATTGACAAGTAAGCTTTGTGGACAGTGAGGGACTTGAGAACAGAAAGAAGAACCTAAGGAGTTTTCCTTGTGTCAGCATGTGTCCAGCGGACTGGCACAGATCCAGAGCTAATGGGCCCCTGCTGAACCGACCTAGCTCTGCCACTGGGCATCTGCATCCCATACACTCACCACTGTGTCCCAGTGGTGGAACACTTTCTGAAGCTACTAAATATTGTGAGATAAAAACTGACACAAGTTCTCTCCCCGTGTCTTACCTTCCTTATCTCCTCTACTGATTGCTGTGTTACCTGTAGTTCCTTTATCCTGCTATCACAGTAACGCCAAGGTTCACATCCAGGTGAACTGCTGCCTTGTTGAGCAGTGAGCTAATAAGCCTTTCTGGCTTTAGGTAAGCTCTAGGTAGTGACATAAGATGCTCAGAAAATATTGGGATTTTTGCCAAAGGTAACGAGCCCACATGGGCTCAAGCTAATAGATGTTCAACTGACAGTGTGTCCCAGAAACAGCTTGGCTATTCTGCTGACAAGGATAGTATAAAATTTGTGGACACAAGTAAACTGGCTAGCAGGAGCACTCCAGACTTACCCAGACATACAGTGGTCTTTAGTTACTTGTTTACATACTGTTTCGTCAGTAATACAATAAATATCAAGTTTCCACTCTTCTGGAACTTGAGATAGAGATCTGTCACATTTTTTAGTCTTGGCATAAATGCTCTTTATTAAAAACAAAAATTGGGGGAGGAGGGGGAGTTGAAACCAGAAATCATAGATAGTTTTTCTGCTGAAATGAAGGAAACTGGTAATATCTGTAGATTTGACTTTGTGTAGTTTGTGTAAGTGTCTGGACAGCAGGAGTCCACAGGTTCCCCTTTACTACCCTTTACAGCCTTCTGTTTTTCCCTGAAGTGACTGGAAGCAGAGAACAGTTTGTTTTTCATTCAGTGTACTCTACTTACATAGCTTACTGTTTACTCCTTGAAGTCTCACTCACGTATAGAAAACTCCTTTATATTTTTTTATATTATGAATATATTGGAACACAAAAAACATCTCTGCGTTTATGAGTTCTGCAGGTTTAACTGTGCCATCTCTAGTGAGATCCCAGTGGCCAGGGACCACAAGAAGGGCTCACTTATGAGGTATACAAGCCTCTCTCAGGCTTCTTCCCTCCAGCAGAAAAGCTGTGCCAGCTGCTGACTAGAGTGGGATGCATCTCAGTTGATGCCTGTTTGTAGTGCTTGGATTACAGCTATCCTGTTAAAATAAAGGTCTGTGGGACTAAATTTGTATTCAGTGATAGAGGGCAAAGAGAAGTGTGAGAAGAAGCCTATGAGGCTTTGATGCCCAAGATAAAGGAGACCTGGGCAAACATGATGGGAGTCATTCTTATGCTTATAGGCATTAGATGTTTATCCTGTTTGTCATTCATTTACCTCCTAAGAAAAAACACTTGTGGCGCCTTTGGGTCTGTAATGTCCCCAGACAGCTGAAGAGGTTGGGGAGGCAAAAAGGAGAGTGGGCTGCTGCACTGATTTGGCATGGCCTGATTTTTGGTAGTGGAGGAGGGCTGCAGAAGTAGCTTCTGTGAGAAGCTGCTGGAAGCCTCCACCATGTCCGACAGAGCCAATCTCTGATGGCTCTGAAAATGGTCATGCTGCAGGCCGAGTTAGAGAGGTTGGTAATGCCTCTGTGATGACATATTTCGGAAGAAAATCAAAATAGGGCATGCACAGTTTTTTTCCAGGAGTGGCAAGGTGCCACAGCCAGAGCTGTCCGAGCTGAGCCCTCAGAACTGCTGTTGCAGCCACCACCATCTCAGTGCGGCTCATGGTAAGCTTGCCTGCCTCGCCAGCCCTGACAAGCCGTACCATGGGCAGAAGGGCAGCGGTGGCGGTGTTTCTCCTTCCCAGAGCCCCTTATTGATACCTGGAAGAGCTGGAATAGAGGCTAGATGGAGTTAAGGGGAATAAAGGATATTTATTGAGGCCTTCAAAGGCCACACCTGGACAGCACCAGTGTTATAAATCAGGCTCCGTCTGGATGGCCCCAAAATAGTGGCAAAGGGGGCGGGGCCAGTCCTGAGATCTCACTCTTTTTATATGTTTGGGTCCATTTGCATACAGGAGTTTCATTTGCCCACCCTCTTCTTTCCACATTGTTTTACTTCAAGCGTGAAGTTTGGATAAAATGTTCTTGTGTCCCCAATTGGAGTAGGATTGTTGTGTCTTCATCACCCTGTGCAAGGATATTAGTAATCCTGAACAAAAAGCCACACACTAGTGCAGAACAGAAAACCCAAAAAAGCCCAAGACATCAGTATGAGGAGAGGCATTAAATAGCACAGCACTGTGGCGGCCGCCACTGCCTGCGGCACCAGAAGCATGACGACAGATTCCCCACTGTGAAACTCTGGATGAGATCAACTTCTTGGGGCTGCAGGATCCTGTGGGAATCTTTGAATTGGAGGAACTTGTTGGCAATGGTACCTGCTAGCAGCAGATTGTCTTCTAGTCACAGAAGAGGAGGAAGTGAGGACATGTGAGGGACAACAACATGGCGGCACCAAGGTCAGTGGAAAAAAAGAGGGACAAGAGGTGCTCTGAGTGTCGGAGCCAAGATTCCTTTGCAAGTTGTGGTGAGGACTGCGATGAAACAAACTGTCCCCTTGTAATGTATGAAATCCATGAAGGATGCAGAGATCCACTCACAGCCCGTGAGAAAAGTTCTCACACTGGAGCGGGTGGATACCAGAGAAAGCTGTGATCCCAGTGGGAGACCTAAATAGAGAGAGAGGGCCCCTGCTTCCAAAGATAAAGTGAGAGGGCCCTTGCTTCCAAACTAGAGTAGCCTATCCTTAGAGGGCTGCAACCCCTGGATAAGTGACTCACACCACAACAGTTTTGGGAAGACTGTTCGCCCATGGGAGGGACCCCAGGGCAGAGCAGGAAAAAGACTCCTCTTGCTGAACAAACAGAAGACCTTGAATGACAAACTAACCAAAACCCCATGCCCTGTCTCCCTGCGCTGTTGGTGGGAAGGAGAGAGAGGCTGGGGGAGTGGAAAAAAAGGTGTCTTAAAGTCTTATTTTACTTCTCATTATCCTCCTCTGACTCTGTTGATAATAAATTTACTTTATACCTTTAAATTTGAACCTGTTTTGCCCTTGGAGTGTTTTCTCCCAATCCTCATCTCAACTCATGTGCTCTTTGCTAATTTTTTGCTTTCCTCTCCTCTGCCTAGCTGAGAGCAAGAGAGAGGTGAGCAAACAACTTTCATGGGTGCCTGGCATTTGGCCAGTGTCAAACCACAACAGCTGTACCAGGACTTCAGTGGCTGGGGTGGGCATTAGAGCCATGACTTGCAGGCAGCAGTGGCACTGGCTGTTCTGGTGGCCAGTGCTGAGGCTGCTGCCTGGAGAAGGAACACGGTGGTGTCTGAATACTAATCCCCAGCTCACCAGGACACATCCAGGCCAAAATGATAAGCTAGGAGCAGGGTGCAGTTGCTAGCTGGGGCAGCGGCTAGTGGCTGTCTTACCAACCATGCAGTGCTGAAAGTTAGATGGGGTCAAGACGATCGTCTGGATGTCTTTCTTTCCTATTAGTCAAGCAGGTTTTCCAAGTTTATATGTTGTTGCAATTTTTATTTTTCCAGGGCCTCTTTCCTTGGGTCAAAAAATGTGTAGTCTAGAGCCCTTTTGTTTAGCTCTCAGCTTGAGAGTGGGAAAAAGTTACTCATGGCTGAGTTCTCTGCATATAATTTAATTTCCTGGGATTATGAACAGTGATTGAGACTGGTTCTATTTAGGACATTTGTAGCAAGAGCACCTAGGAGTGGAGGTGGCAGGTACAGGTATGCTTTCTCTGAAAACCCAAACGGCCCGGGAATGCTACCAAGAACCAAGAATCGGGAACTATGGTTATTTTGTGTGTACTTTAGTGTTATCTGTGCTGATCAGCCTCCTCAGTATTTGGTTGTCTTTGTTTTCATTTTCACATGAACACAATGATGGTGCTTTTAAACTGAGGTATTTCAGGCACTGTCTTACGCAACTTGCTCTTAAACAGCTGAGACATGGGAGCCTATCTGTCTATGACAAGGATTAGTTTATTGCTTATTTAAAAGAGATCTTGAAAACTTGTTTATAACTGTTTACATACAATTTTTTCAACAATTCGGATTGCCTAAGGCTATGGCATGTTCTCTGTGCTTTATGTGCAGTGTGTAACCCCCATGTGGCCTCAGGCAAATGGAGTGGTTAAAAGATTTATGCACTATGTGAATAAACAAAATCTGGGAGAATTTCCCTGAGGCTTCGCCTGGATTGGAAAAATGGTGTGATTTTAAAACACGATGGATGGTACCTGATATTTCTTATATATGCTGGCTTGACGATGAGAAACCTGTATGAAAGAAGCAGGGTTTTTTAATGAGCCCTACTTAGGCATAGCAGATGCTCACAGTTTACCCTAAGTAACATTTTATGAGACAGCAAGTACCATCACTGAAATAAAACCTTTCTTCTTAGAGTAGACATAACCTGGAACCAAACAAATACCTTGAAAACTTTCAAGAATTTCCCTGACCGGGCCATGCAGGGATCACACCAGACAAATGGAAATTTAGGGAATTTCTCTTTCTGAGCAGGAAGCAAAGAGTAGGCTGCAAAAACCTCCTGCGGGTTAGGATCCTGCCCTGACCCTTGTGGAAGATTTCCTGGAGCCCAGCATCAATGGGAACACTTCCACAGGCTGAAAAATTGGAGGATTTCAATTGCAATGTGTTCTGATTCTGTGTTAAACCCACAAAAGCCTAGAATTTAGTAGAGTGAGAGTAGCCAAAGGAGGTGGAAAACCTTGCTCACTATTACTCGGATTGCAAGCAAAGTATACAGTGGGCTATATATAGGCAGTGCGCAATACTGATTTCTCTAGGGAAGTGGTTGATCTTCTCTCATTGTAAACCAGTCCCTCACCTGCTTAGCCCGAAACGAAATAAAGATCTCGCCTTGGCTTCCAGCACCGATGAGGAAATAAATTTTAAAACAGCCCCGTCCGTGGCAGCGGAACCGCCGACCCTCGCTCAGCATCCTTGCCCTGTTTGGGAGCCGCTCTCCGGGCACAGCTCGGTGGGCACCGGGGGTGGCCGGGGGATCCCCACTCCCGGCGGCGCCCCGGGAGCCGCTTGCACGGAGAAGCTTTTCCCGCTCGAGGCTTGCAGGCGCCCGGCGCGTCCCGGGAGAGCGGCGGTGCGGGGACGCTCCCACTGCTCGCGGAGGAGCCGCATTCCTGCCGGGAGCTCCCGCGGCCCCGGCCCGCGGCTGCCGCCCGCTGGAGGGAGCGGGAAGGCCCGGGAGCCCGGCTCTGCGCGGGCCCGGGCACTCGCTGCCTCTGAATGGATTCTATCGCCCAGCATCCCCTGGAAAGGCACCTGATCTCAGAGGGACGGCATCGGGACGAGGAGCAGCCGCAGTTACCTGCGAGGTGTTTCCCACGGCAGGTTGGCTGCCCGTCAGTTCTCACTCTCAGGGATTACTCTGCCAGAACTCCTCTTTTTTTCTTACTAACAAGCCGTTCAGCAACGTTTTTTATTCCTAAGGGAATTTATTATGCATTCAGATCATACTAGTTCACCAAATTCCAATTTACAGCCCCAAACGACTTTTCCCATTCAAATGGCTGGTATGAGACATCCTCTCTCACCCATTGCTTTAGGAGCTCCCATCACCTCTTCAGTTTCAACATCGATGTGAAGTGTAGGTGTGAGGTCTAGCAATACTTTATTGTTGCACTCCCCAGGGCTGTGTGGGAAGGTATCACTTCCATGTCTTACCTGTCACATCCTTTATGTCTCTTTCTAATCCTTTTTGCTGGTGCAAGCTCTCAGAAGCCCCTGTCAGATGCCAGCCCCAGTGATCCAGAAACACTACTGACTCGAAGTGTAAGCTTTTCCCTGTAGCCTCTACACACCAATTCCCAATTCAGTTTTTTCTTTGCTCTAAAATGCTTTTGTAAACAGGCCCATCTCATAGAACAAGCCAGGCTGTATCATGTGTATGCCCTGCCTAGTCACTACTGCCTTGCAAAAGTTGGTGCCAGCTACAAATGACAGTGATGACTTGCACGTTTCCTTCAAGATCATTCCTGCTGCTAATGCCTGTGGAACATCTCTAGACAAATCTTTGACCAACAACTGCCTTTCAACTGTTTTTATGCCTGTCAGGTAAGAAGATTAAAGGCTGTTTAATTTGGACTGTTTCTTTTTCATAAGTCATGATAGACTGAAGCAAGGAGTTTATCAATGCTCATTTTAAATAAATCATCATGTGATTTTTATTAGTGCAGTTACCTATTTTTATCATAATTCTGACTTTGCCTGAGAACAAAACCAGATTTAGTTGATAAGGTTGTGAGGTTTTTTCTGTAGAAGGGACGCTAATTAAACACAGCTTTCCCTCATGGCTCTTTTCTCAACTAGCAACCATCAGTAGGCCTCAAGGCTTCAGAATTTTCCCAGTCTTCCAAGATGAGTATCAGCTGAGCAGTAATGGTCAGCCATTATTCCTTGGACTTTTGGTACAAGTGTCCTGTATATTTTAATGCAAAAACCCTCCAAAAACCCTCCAAATTTGGTCTTCCCCTCTGGAAGATATCCAAAGTTCTCTTTTTGTAAAAGGGACTGTGGGATTCTTAGCCATGCTCATACAAGGAAGCCATTGCCCATAAAACAATATCTCATTGCTTTCTAAATACATAAGGTACTGTGGTACTAATACTTTTAATATTTTCCTTTTTTGTATTGATAACAATTTACCACTGGCATATACTAATAGGAACATATAGTTTAAAATTTGAAGCGGTTTTGCTCTCTGTCTTGTACATCTCAGAAGCTCTCTTGCATTTAGGTCTGCTGGTCAAGACTTCTCTTCCCACTGTTTGTATATTACTGTTGAATCTCATTTACTTCTTGTCTATATTTATTACTATCAATTTCCATTTCCTTCTGTTTGAAAATGCCCTTTGCCAACAAATACATTTATTTCCACTTTGAAGTGGACTCTGCTTGTATCATTCTCTTCACTTTGTCACCAAGAAGATGAAGCGTGAAACCTCCCAGCTCAGCTGGTTTAGAAATTAAAGGGGTATGGTGGCAGTGTGGTAGAGAGCCACATCAGAGAACCAGCCAGGTTTATAACCATTTTTCATCTGAGATCCTTCAGTTCATGGTTTTACCTTTATCATGAAACATTCAAATTATCTGGGGTGGGGGGAAATCCTGATTATGGCATACTGTACTGAATCTTGCAGATTTGATTACAAGGAAAAACAGTTGACTTTGATGGTTTCATCTGCCACAAACATGGTTACTTCTGTTCAGGAATCCAAAGTGGTAAGATAAAAGTTGTAGACAGAAGCCTTTAAACTTGTCTTTTGCTGTCCTGTGGTCACATTCTGGAAATCTTCAGTAAAATGAAATTATGTGAGAAGCACTCTGCTGGCCAAAAGCAATCATCTAGCATGAAGGCTTTTTTAACTTAGTGGAACTCTTCCTTCTCTTAATAAAAAGGAGTTAGCAAAGAAAAAGAACAAACAGTTTTAAGTGAAGAGTGTCTGCTTGAAAACTATCAAACTGAAATTCTGTCCTTAATTCTGTATAGAATTATTCTACTCTTGCTCTTTTCTTTCATATCTCATGGAAGCATTTGTGGTCTTCTCATCAAACACACTGGAAGAGAATTGCTGATATTTTTTCTCTATCAATTAAAAACCAATCTTGTGTTGCTGTAAGAGAAAAAGCCTGAGTGAGCTGTTATTATTATTAGCCCTTATCTTATTTGAACTAGATTTAAGATCTATGAGTTCCTAACTCAAGGTTATATGGAGAGAGAGGGAAGCAAGCTAAATTAGCAGCAATTGGCTTTAGAGCTGATCAAGAAAGATATTTCTTCACTCTGCCTATATTTGGAAAACATTGTTACTTATAGTTTACATAGGTTCAGAAGTATCTTGCACAGATTTCTACAAGAAAAATCCATTAAAGATCATTATATACAAAGGTTCCACTATGGTCTCACAGACACTCTGCTTCATGGAGCACTACATGCTATTAAACATTGTACACTTGCATTTATTTTAACTTTTTACAGGGTAGATGCTACAAACCCCTTTTTTAGGTAGGACACTGGTTTAGATGGAGCTGTGGCCTGACCTGGAACAGCTTTTGCACGTTCTTATGTACATGAACCCAGCTGTCCCTACAGTTGTGTCCCAGTTTCTCTGGGATGGACATGGGAATAATCACTATCAGGTTCTACATGCGGCATGACAAAACACCACTGGAAAACTGTCAGATACTAATGTGGCTTTCAGCACATATAATCTGTGCAAAAATCTAGAGAAGCAGGGAGAAAGGTCAGGTTATCCTTATCCACTTACTGCTCTTGTTCTCCTCTCCTTCCTTCTAGGCACTCAGCTTTGTGGGTTTTCAAACCCCACTGTTCATCTTGCTGCTCATGAGTGGGATAGATTTTGGCTTTCTTGAATGTGTCACAGCATGGTTTAGTTTCCTGTATTTCTACATAGTCTTTGAACAAAGATTATTAAGGTGCTCTTAGTAGGAGCCAATTCTGCTAATTGGCCCAGCTGTGCCCAGCACAGGGTGTCCAGAAGCAAACTGCTGGTGCTTAATTTAAGTTCAAACCTGATCTGCCAATGGGTATACAACAAGAACATTTGAGAGGAACCTGTGACTGTATCAGCACTTAATCAAACCAAATATAAAGTTCTGTGGTGAATATGTACAACAGGCCTCACAAGCAGCATTTTCTCCCACAAAATCTGACAATACAACTAAGGAAGTTTCTCTGTTCCATGCTGTTGAGTGGAGTTTAGTTTAAGGGACAGAAATAGAACAGCAGTGTGTAAATTAAATTATATTATTTGAAAACAGCTCTGAAAGAATGGAGACTAAAAATCTCATCTGATTAGTGTGTAACAATAGATGATGATTTATTGACTTCTCTGTGAATATACAGTTTCTATTGGAAATATTTAGATATGTATTCTCAGAAATTAATAATTATTTATGTTTAGTAATTTATTATTAAACATTTTACAAGAAACAAGGCACTAAAATGTACAGTTAGTCATCCTTATTACGTGTGCTGTGAGTTTCAAACATATAGTACATTCCTCTGGCTTAGACAATTATTAAATTTCTTCTCCCAGTGGTATTTCTCATTGAAGACATGAGAATATATGTATTTTAGGGTCGTACTTTTTCTCCTTTTACTCACTGTTTCCATAGGAAAAACAAATAATTTGCTATTAAAATTAGCTACACTATAAAGATAATGAAAACTACACTCATCATATTTCTAAGGACTCAGACATACTATGAGATCCTTAGAGATTCAAACTACAATATGAGTATTTTTTATTAATGAAAAACAACAGCACAAAGAAAAATTATTAAAAGTACAATTCCAGAAGCTGATTCTGTGCATGCCAGAACCAGCTCTGGTGGTGTCTTCTGAGGCACTAAAATCCTAAAACAACACTTCACAGCAGATGAGGTGAAAGGGCTGACACCATGCTAGGAAAACCAGATTAGCCTAGCGGCTACCACTTGGCTAAAAAGCAAGTCTTGATAGTGTATATAGTTTTAGCACAATTTAAAAAACAAGCCTAAGGAAAAACTGTTACTACTAAAAGGCAAAAACCACGAGAGATACCATCTGATACTCCATTAAAATACTTAGTATCAGAAGGAGCGATACATGTTCAAGGATCTTATGACAAATAGCCCAGTACTTAAGTGCTCATTCTGTTTCGGATTCTTACTGGCCATAAGCACAAACATGACAAAATGTAATTTTACATACTGTTAAAATACAACAGAATCTAATGTCAAATACAACATAATGTAAAGAAACAGTGGTTTCCTAATTATTTGACCATTTTTACAAAAAGGCAATGAGTGCCTAGATTCAGGTTTCTCCTTGAGATTCTCAATCTCCTATGATGGCAATATTTTAGAGGTCCAATTTTTAATGCTTCTGCATTTGGACTGCAGTGATCCTGAGCCCCCTGAATACACATGGAAAGATTACCACTTTCAGAGGTTTTCAAAGGATCCTTGCAGTCTTCTTGATCAAACAAATTCAGGCGCAATTTCAGCGCTGGTGGACTATACATGCAAAATAGGGGAAGATTCTGCTGGATAAGAAAAAGTGATGGTGAAGAAAGAACCACATGGCACAACCTCAAATAATACCCTTGGTCACTGCCAAGTTAAAGTGGAAGTTTTTTTTCACCTTGGAGAGATAAAACATCCTAAAACATGGCCACCATTAATATGCCATCACAAAATGGTACTAGCAGAGATGGCTGTAACACATTTGAAAACATAATATCTCTTAAAGCATTTCCACTTCTTGGGCACTGTAAAAATAATGCTGTTAAACTGCATGAATTTTTGGAAGCAAGAGGTTCTTACTTAGCAATACAGGTCAGTCAAAAACCCAGCAGGTCAGCACCTCTGAAGAACAAGCCCTGTAAACTACACGAGTGCTGCTGTATGGTAGCTGGTGGTAGAACAGTCTGTACATCTTGTCACTGGAAGTTCAGAAACGCAACCACAAAAATAAGGGCATGATTAGGGCTATGCCTTTAGGTCTGTGGGAAGCAGGACAGAGTGGAATATCACTGTATTTGCATTTACTGATTACCAGAACTTTTTTTCAGCTAAAATGTCATAATCTCTGCATCTTGAGAAGGTGAAGATCAGATCTCTCATTATTTAACCTTAAACTCTTGAGGAAAAGTGGAATGTATAAACAAATGTAAAGGTCCACATGTAGCTGAGAATACAAAATATTACAAAAAAAGATGTTTATTTCACAGAATCACTAGGTTGGAAAATAACTCCAAGATCATCAAGTCCAATCCAGCCCCAACACCTCAACTAAACCATGGCACTGAGTGCCACATCCGGTCTTTTTTTAAACACATCCAGAGATGGTGACTCCTCCACCTCCATGGGCAGACACTTCCAGTACTTCATCACCTTTTCTGTAAAAAGCTTTTTCAAATATCCAGCCTATATTTCCCTTGGCACAGCTTACTCTCGTTCTGTCAGTTGTTGCCTGGAGAAAGAGACCAACCCCCACCTGACCGCATCCACTTTTCAAGAAGTTGTAGAGAGTGATGAGATCACCTCTGAGTCTCCCCTTCTCTAGGCTGAACAACCCCAGCTCCCTCAGCCATTCCTCATAGGATTTGTGTTCCCAGCCCCTCACCAACCTCGTTGCCTCCTCTGGATGTGCTCAAGTGTCTCAAGGTCCTTCCCAAACTGAAGGGCCCAGGACTGGGCACAGCACTCAAGGTGTGGCCTCACCAGTGCTGAGTGCAGGAGAAGAGTGACCTCCCTGCTCCTGCTGGCCACACCATTCCTGATACAGGCCAGGAGCCATTGGCCTTCTTGGCCCCCAGGGCACACTTTTGGCTGATGTTCAGACTAGTGGCTCATGTTCATTTGGTTAAATTTATGTATATATCTAAATAGGCATGGACTACCACAGCTGGCTTTATTTTTTTTTTTGTATTATTTAAGAATCCTGACAGAAAACTGCACCCATCAAACTGAAGCTGTGTTAATTTGTTGCTCTTGGTAGTTGAACACTGACAAGGCATAGTTTTAAGTTGCCCTATAACTTGGAACATTTTAATGTACAACAGTTTTAAAAACCAGTTGTTTACCACCCAAAGTTTTATGGATTTTTAAAGTTGCCCACAACTGTCACTATGTCCCTACTTGTGTTTGAAGCTGTGGCAGCATGTGGGCTTGAGTATGATGTGCTGTGGGGCTTGAGCCACTTGTGCCTATGTTGGATATAAGAAAAGGGTGTAAGTTTAAGCTGGTCTTGTCCCACACCTGATGTTCTCAGCCTGGCTCCCTGACAGCATACTTGCACTTGATTTACAGGAGTAGAGCATTTGGACCAGATTGAGAGTAGAGATCAACATTCGTCTGCCAAGGGCATGGCATGGTGTAGAGAAATTTGCTGGCTTCAGTGGGATTGTGGAAATGTAACTTGGAAGTATGAAACCTATTTTTCAGTCTACTAGAGGAGTAAAAGTAAGATTTACCCCATAAGAGAGTGTTTTAACTGGCTGAGACAGAGCAGACTGTGATCATTTATTTATTATGCCTCTAAATTTGCTGCCTTATCAATTTTAGAAGGTACCTCAGTGACAGAGTTAGCAATGATGGTTGTTCTTGCTGGCTAAAACCTCTTATTTTTTGTTCAAATACATCCAGCACTGCTGATTTGGTAACTGGAAAAGATGCAAAACAACTTAAGAACGTGAGCACCTTACCATGGTTCAACTGGCACCACCGTGTGGCCAAGTATATCCCAGAAGGAGTATTGCATTTGAGGGAAACAGGGTAAAATCAGTAGGGGAAGACTTCTTATGCTCTCAGCCACCAACGGAGTGCAAATTAACGCCCATTCCAGCCTCACAGCCCTCATGCAGGCCAGCAACTGAAAGCAAATCAAGCGCATTTTGGAAACCAGTGTTGCTTTACTTGGCAAGGTCTTCTCATTATGCTTCACTTTAGATGGAAAGTTGGAGGTAAGGCAATATTTGTATTGGATATTACTGCTCCCAAAGCAGAGGTTGAACCTCTCTATTAGGTCAGCAGTGATAACTCCCAGCCTGCCAAAATTTCTGCCCTGGTTTAAATACCAAATTCATCACATCACCTCCCTAATTTGCACTTTTCAGAGTCTCAGTATGTACAAGAACTTTTTCAAACAAATGGATTTTATGTTGTGTGTGTCAATTCAGACTTTACACAGTCCATGGTATTAGAATTCAAATAGTTACAAAGCCAAGCAATTCATTGGGCTGAAAGAGTGATCAGTGGGACCACAGAGGTGTCTAAGAGAAGACACCTATTTTTTTTTGGCAAAGCTTTGGTGAACGTAACAGGTCAAATTTCAAAACTCCACAATTTAACAGAAGCAGGATTCCTCTCCCTCCCCACATTATAGTGTGACACAGAATGTGTGGCAGGAGTTTGTATGGGCAATTCAGCTAGTCCATTTGTGGCTTAGTACATAATTTCAGGGCATAACTCTAAGAAAAGAAAAGGGATATGTACACTACGAAATAATGGCTAGAGCTTGAGCAGCTCATATGGCAACATGCAAAACATTTAAGTGCCATATTGAAAAAACCCCAACAAACTACTAAATAGGCATATAATTCCAGTTTGAGGTTTAAGTTTCTCAAAGAACAGCCTCTTATAGCTGAGAAGGAATATCTGAAGATTTGTGGAATACAATTTATCTCAAATTGTGCTGAATACAAACCCACTTCAACTCTCTTGCCAAACAAATTTGATTAATGAGGTGCTCTAACAGTTGGTTAGAGACTGAAGAACACAACTGTTTTGAAGCTGGACAGAATAACAAAAGGAAAACAATCTTAATCAACATTTTAAAAACTTAAATAAGGGCAATCTACAGATCTGTCTTGCCTTACTTCCGTTAAAATCAACTTGTTTCCCTAAATACATACATGTCTAGTGTAGGCTTTGTATCTAGCCAGCTCTTTATCAAGAAGGGAAGAGATTGCTTCTAGCAATTTGAGTGCTTAATTTTTTTTTTCTTTATTTTGTGTAGCTGTTTGTTGACAGACTAGAAGATTTGGCAAAAATACCTGATTCTTAGAGAGGTTGACCATCTGGTGAGATTCATCCACACACTCCTGAATACAATAGTTTTACAGCCCACAGCCATGGAGTGGCAATCTTTTCCTTTTTCTTGCTGCATATCCTATGCCATTTGGCAAACTATGTGCTGGACAGATTTCACATGGATTTTCCACAGTGTGAGCGCATGTATGTCTGGATAATGTAGTCTTGGAAAACTGTCCAACTTCAGTTTTACAAAGTGTGAGGTCCAACAACTATGGTAGGGTACCTACTTGAAAGTAGCTACTTTTCTGATTGTCAGGCACTTGTGAATGCTATGATACAGGTGTCTAGAGTCTCAAAGGAAAGAGAAGTGAAGACCATGAGGGGAAATTGTTTGACATGTGTGACAACGTTACCTCTTGGGACAGCTAAAAGCTGTCTTCACTTTCACTCATTCTGAAAACTAGCCCCTTTTTTTTCCTTTTTGATTTTTCAAGATTTTCATTTGTTATTAACATGACTGATGGTGCCTAATCCCTTCAGTACCCGAACAGTAAAATTTTCAGAGCCACAGCTAGTACATTTCTATTTTATAGCTCTAGTTTTAGGTCCAGCAATCTGTCTACATTTCTACATGTGCCTTATTTAGATATCAGAGAAGCAAGCTGATCATCAGCACAGAAGTCAGTCTGTGATACCAGAAACAGAGACCACCTGCTTGCTTTCACTGGAAAACATATTATCTTATTCTTATAGGTGGCAATGAATGGCCACATTCCTTTTTATCAAATGTACAAAATTCAGGAATAGTGACAATGTGTGAATATACAGCCACCTGTCTTGAGAAAAAACAGGAAAGTAATGTGGACAGGCAATTGTCTTATGAAAGCAACTAAGGTACATCAGACTTTCAAAACTAGCAAGGTAGCTCAAATTATGAAATCATAGGCCTACTTGTGAGGGACATATCTGGAAAAAAATCAATTAGATGTAATTTTAAGATTTACATGTAATTCCTCTACCCGCAGAGTAGAAAATACAAATATGTAGCAGTTTATTATTTCAATGTCATAATGAGAAAAATACCTGAAACATGAAAACATGATACTACATGAATGTGTGGTTTTACAGACAATAACCACAGACATTCAGAACAAAACTGGAACATTATAATGCAAGTGGGAAAGAAAGGAAAGGATACATAACAGCCACTGTAACTACAACCAGAAGAAAAATATATCTGCAAAAGATCATTGAAAAACACCTATGCAATCATACAAATCCTTAGGAGACTGCCAAAATTTGGTGTTGGAAACACAAAGAGATGAATGCTTGTTAAACAAAATTCAGCACAACACCCTCAGCTGCACTTCATGTTCAGGAAAAGGCAGCCCTGAGCCAACCCTCTTTCTCTGGTCACAGGGCTGCAATGGGAATATTGCAAGCCCAAGAAGCAATAGTTCAAAGTCTGAGTGCTGAGCCCAAAATCTGAGTGCTGAGCTCAGCCACAGGAGGTGCACCTGCTCTGCAAGGGTTGCTGCTCTGAGCAGTGGCTGGGGACGGCTATGTTTTCAGCCCTGCCTAAACATATCGCTGCAGTGTAGGAAGGAGCTTCAGAGAGGATTTGTTGAAGGAGCAGCAAGCTCCCTTGCTGTGATGATAAAGCAGCCTGGGTATAGAAAGAAGTAGAATAGATGTCAGGATAGGCTGTTTGTCAAGGAACTTTCATTTGAGGAAGCTGTGAAAGGATTCCACTGAGACTCCTCAACTACCAAGAACAAAGGAAATTTTTTGCTAGGAAACCTCAAACCTAAATTCTCCAGAACCCCAAGCATTTAGAAAGAATCAAAATCACTTACACAGCTTCAGCACCCTGCATTAGCTATGGTCCCAATGAATGACTTTGTGGTTACAGACTGCTCCCCCACATTACATCGAGCTGGAGTGGAGGAAGTCCTCTTCTCCATACAAACCTTTCTCAATATTAACCTCTCTTCAAAATCCTCTGAATCCAGAATGTACTGGCAGCTGTGTGGAAAAGGGAACTAACCATGCTTTTTGTGGAAAGAGAAGGTAGAGGAGCTCCCGTTTCATGTTCAAAGGCTGTGATATGGGCAGTCTGGGCAAGAGGAAGGAAAAGACCAAAACATACATCTCTGAATGAAACCCTCTGCTCATATTTTTGGTTAAAAAACTCCAGGTGAATAGAGACATAAAGAAAGAAATGCAGGAGAAAATATAAATCAAGACATGAAGAAATTTATACTAGGTAACAAATTAGGTTACCTCTAAGGAAAGACGGCAACTAAAGCTAGGCTCATGTCAATTTGGAGAGCATAAAGGAATTCACCACACCTTGTCTAGAAGGCCATTGTTTCTCTTCATATGAATACAGAGGCTGAGAACAACGGCCACTACATATCTGGTACATGTTTTTGTATGGAGTTAAGAAGAGATCATTTTGCCCTGTGTATCTTTTAAGCTCATTCTTTACAAAAACTTTTATAGCACATCCAGAAAAGAATGAGCATGCTCTTCTTAAAATACTGCTGTATTCCATCTGTGGGAAAACCTGGTATAGTCACCTTGGCCAAATGGTTAACAGGAAAACACAATTATGTGAAAGCATTTGAATGATGCAAGCTAGAAAAAAGGGGAGAGAAACAAATGGACATATGGTCTGAGATGGCTATATTATATATAAGAAAAGTCAAACACAAGAAAAGATAAAGCCTACTACCAGAGGGAGCAATTGTAACAAAAACAAAGGCGAAAGTAATTTCTCAAGTAATTTCAATTCCATCATATTGATCACTTTATAAAGCCAAAGCCTGGCAAGGAGGTACTTACTTCCTCCTGTTGATCTTTTAATTTTTTTCTGTGTTTATCATCCAATTTTACAGCAACTAACAGTCAACTACAAATGGGAAAGCAAGAGTCTATCTACTCCTATCACCACAAAACCATCTTGTATAACTCATGTTAGGTGTAACATTCCCATTCTTCCCCTGTGCATGTAATGATCATTCTTTCTTTCATACCTTCATCTTGGCTCTTTTCTAACCTTTCTCTTATGATTTTTCTTTTAAATAGAACATGAATTAAAAGAGTCTATTGTTCAGCCTAAGAACTGTAACTTTTGATCTCAGAATAAGAAAATATACCAAGAAGCAAGGCATTGTCCACTTAGTAGTTTGAAAACCTGCTTATTTTAAAGGATTTTTAAATATAAAAATAAAACAATCTTTCATGAGCAATTGAATAACTTCCAGGAGTTCAAGCTACCCTTATCCCACATTTTGTGAGATCCTCTCTTAACTATTTCATAATTTTCATAGGGCTATCACGACCTGGATTGTCTCTCCATTCTTGCCCTCTTCACAGTGCTGAAATTTTTTCCATTTGTTACCTTCTAACACGTGGTTTCCATTTTCTTTCACTCAGAACAAGTGCAGGTTAAGACAAATGTCTCTCCTGTCCTTTTTTTCTGGATGGTACCTGAACAATAGACACAACCAATTAAATAACTGATTCATCTTCCAGACCACAGAATGCAATCTCAGAACAACAAGGTCCTCACTTCTATTTACTTTTCTTTTGCCTCTACTGTTATTATACCTTCCAAAAGTGTTTTCATTCAGCAGAAAAAAGTGTGCATAACAACATCTTTCTTTGGAATTCCTGTACTTTCTTCACATAGCCAATTTATAAGAATATTGAGTTTGTAGTCAAAAAGATCTGTCTTCAGACTTCACACAGGCCCTATTTTTTTATCTTGCAGCAGCTCAGTGTATTTTTCTTCTGTCATATAAAATGAATTGTAATAAATAGCTCCCCTTGTGATTGCTGGTTTTAGCACATTTAAGGAAGTAGCACAGGTACCACACTGTTAACCACAGCAAGTCCTGTGGTTGATAATGGCAGTGCTCACAAAGATGAATCACCAGCAGTGAAAGCAGGTCAAAAAACACACACACACTCACACACATGTACACACACACAAAACCCTACTCAATCCAAAACAAAACCAAAAGGAACTCACTCCACCAGAAAGGATATCCAGGGAAAGATAGGAGTGTAACTGGGAATGTATGCCTTGCAACATACACTGCTTTGAATACATTGCTCACAGTATGGACTCACCCTCAGGAGTCATGATCTGAAAATACTTTATTGAATAATGTGATACCCAGATTTTTCAATGAAAATTAATGGTTTTGTTCATTTTTCTCACTGCTGCAAATAATGGTTGTACACCTTCCTCTAAAGCAGGTTTTCACACACCAGAAGTTCTTATGAATCTTTGTGGGGTTCTGCATTTTCTTAACTCCTGCCCCACTAGAATAAATGATTGCCAGGGTAAAGATTATCTTTATTTGTGCTTTCCTACTATCTACTATTCTGGATGTCCAAAAGATGTGGAGACCTTCATGTGAATGCCTTCATACAAATCATATCCATCACCCCTCACTGACATCAAAGGCAAGAAACACACCACCATAACACACAGGACAGAACAGAACTGAACAGTGCTTCAAGGCAGGAATGATTCCCTTGAACTGCTCCCCACCCTATGAGAAGGAAAAGGGGGTGAGTCTTAGTCTTTTCTTCTAGCTAAGGAGAAATAATCAAGGTAGCTGCTACACCATCAAGAATTGCATAGGAAAATACAGGGAGACTTTGCCAATGGACTGGCTGGCTCACTACATTTTGAGAGCTTTATGAATTCTTAGAAAGCTCTTCCCCTCAGAATGACTTCAGGTGAACAGCACACAGTGCTAGCAGCAGCATTTGACCCTCCTGTTTGGGTATTCTACTTCAATAAAAAATGGGCCTGGAAATGAAAGAACAAGCACAGCGGCTTTTGAGGAAGAAGTGCCTTTCTTTTTGACTTTTAACTACAAAAGTGTCAAGCTCAAACTGGACGGCCATTCCACAACCATTCTCTCAGTCAGCCAGCCAGCTGGGAAATACTACTGTTCTTCAGAAGGAAAGGGCTGTTACTATAGTGGCCCTCTTGCTACGTCCTTAATTTTCATATCTTCTATGAAGAATAAGTTATGGACTGTATTAACTACTTTATTTTCCCTAAGCTTCAGCATAATGATCCAACTAACAGCTGTCAATCATCTTTTCTCTCAATAGCAGAGAGCAACTCCAACCTTTGCCTGCGTTTGGGAAGTGGTAGATAGGAAGAGATAGAAATCAAAACACTACAGCCTGATGTTTAAAGCTGTTAAGTTTTCTTAAGAACACCCAATGTAAGAATACCCAGAGTACCTTAAATTTCACAAAGATCAAGGGTGTTCTGAGAGGGGAAAATATGTTCATATTTTAGAACACTGTGCATGTCTGTGAGTTAAACAAATCAGAACTACCTACAAATGAACAATAGTTTTCCTCTTGGTGAACTATACCACTGTTTCCCTAAACATTAAGAGTCATAGTGTGTTCACTATCAGCCAGGCACCTATCCTGTCACTGTACATTCACAGTAGAAAACCTTCTATCCAGTGCGTGTTACTCATAAATGTGGTAAATCAGACTGACTCTCTGCCTTTCTGTGTTCTAAGGTGAATTAGGAAAGGGTCTGTTATAGGATGATACAGGCCATTCTTTTGTAATGGTCTGCAGCTTTCTCTCCCAATACATTTTCTTTTTATTTAGCACTTCCATTTTTATCCTGTGCTCTTCTTCAGCCATCTCACACTCTCTTTCTATTTGTTGTATCTTTGCCACATGGACTTCATTCATTTGGATTAACTGGAGTTGCAAAATTGACATTTGCTGATGATGTTCTTCCTCATGCATCTTCTTCAGAGCAGTTTCCTGAGATGCTTTACTTCTGTAGTTCTTATCTGCTGCTATTCTGACATCAGAACATGAAGGCTCAGGCTGGGAGGTACCTTCGCATACTGGAAAATGTACGATCTCTTTGTCTTCATCACAAAGTTCTCTGTTTGACACAACAAATGACTCTGCAAACAAAAGAAGAAAAAATATTATAGTATTCTCTTCCCTTCCTTCAAGAAACAGAAATGTGCTAATATAAGTTACTAAACCTTTGCTCCAGTAGCAAAGCACAGGAGCCACTACATAATGCAGTTCTGCTGCAGAACACTAAGGGCATAAAGGGCTGAACAGAACCACTTGCGACTCTGTTGAAAGACCTCTAAGGCTACAGTGGGAGCTCAGAAGCCTAAAGGGAATGTAGACACTTGTAAGTGGACACCTCGATTCAGATGGCTGAGCCTGGAGCAAAACCTTAATGCAGCCATTTAAGCTAAATCTATATGTGACTTGCAATATTTTTATGAAAGATCTGAATGTCAGATGAAGCTGTATCAACATGAATATCAAAAGACTGAGGAAATACTGGGAAGAACACATCTCATTCCTTCCTTATTTGTGCAGTAGACATTGTAAACATAGTGTATATTTCTAATGTACAATAATAAACATAATATTTTTTTAAATATCTGTATATTTTTAGGAAAAAAATAACATTATTCTAACTTTGAGAAGACTCTACCAATTCTTCTGAAATAAAAGACTATGCAGGGAATAGAATAGTTACCACTGCAAATGAAGGTCTCAAAATACATTCCTATCCAAATCCCAGTGATTAATTATGGCAAATACAATTATGAAAGAGACATTCTAAGAAATGTTATCTAACAATGTAGCTGCTGTTGTCTTTTGAGCAAGGACAGTCTTCTGTGTGAGATCCCGACATAATAAAATTTGCAAGAAACTGTTGTAGCCATCCTCCCTTCTGGTATTAAATTATTCCTTCTGGGTATGCTTGCCAAACAAAGAAGAATGTAGTGCTGAACTTTTTCAGAAAGGCCATTCTCCAGTGTGGACTGCAGTGTGAAATATGGTTGGCTCTAAGTACTTTTTAGTCCTTGAAAACAAAGGAGGAAAGACCTACAGGGAACTGTTGAAGCAAGCAATTGTGTATCAATTTGCTGGTTTTTTTTTTTGTTTTTTTTTAAGCTAGCAAAATACTTTAAAAATTATAAAGATAGGTTTGGGACTGTTCTCTGGAAAGCCAGCATGATAGCAACTGTGATGGTTCCCACAAAGCAGCAGTTATGTCAAAAACAGAGGGAAAAAAATGGTGAAAAACCTCACACCCATTTAACTCCCGGAGGCCAAGGGAAATACACAAAGCCTTGTAATATCATAGCTCTGAAATTACTTTTCTATATCCAGAAGTCACAGCTAAGTGGAGAGATTTGAAAAAGAATCACTGGCAAAATCACATACAAAGCAATACTACCCGCATCATTACAGCAACATTTATACCTTGACTAGAAGCATCAGGCTGATATTCAGCGTCTTCTTCTGGTGGGCTCTGCAAAAAGTACATTTGCTCAGGCATTATGCTGGCAATCTTCTCTTTCCCTACGATGTGAGTATTTATAAGTGGGCTAATACTTCTTTTTACCTTCTCCCTCCTTTCATGTGCCATTATCTTTTTTGTCCGTGCCTTGATATTTTCCCAGCATTTTTTTAACTGTTTGAAGTCTCGCAGTGATACACTAGGCTGTGAATTATATTCATGAGCTAGTGCTTGCCAGGTGCGTTGTTTCAGAGCAATAGTTCTTGCATCACTTTTTTTACATTCAAGCACGTATTTGTATTTTTCAACTAAGGCAAGAAGCACACTCTTCTCCACTTCTGAGAAGTATTTAGCAGGCTTTATTATTTCGTTTTGCATTTTCTACTGTTTCTCCAAGAAGTCAAAATTCCTATGAAAACAACGATGAAAGAAAAAAAAAAGGAAAAAAAACCAAACACAAATTAGAACTGGTTGCAGTATCAGGAAACTTTGCTTCAGCAAAAAAACCCTCCTAAGCATAGCTTCTGATTAATTTTATCTTCTAGAATAGCTTGCAAGTAGTTCTAAAGTACATAATGGAATGACCAGGTAGGATAAAATACAATTATATGCTTGTTTGTGTTGCCACTTTAGTGGCTACACAGTACCAGAAGTAGACTATAATAAATAGTTGGCTTTGTTACAATTTGTCTTGACACAAAATACTCAGTATTTACTTAGTATCTTGCTTTTAATATCTTGTTTTCCTGTTCGTTGCATTTTTTCATTCCCAGAAAGTTTTCCAAGCCCTGAAGTTAGGAACAAATTCCAAAATCAGCATTCGTTAGCTTCAGGTTTACGTCTAAAGTCACCTTCGGCATGTTTGGGTTTCCTTTGGTGTACAAAGTACTCTCTTCTGTCCTTGCTGATTGTGTATAACTAATTGATCCCTTCTCTGTACAATATTTGAAAGCTGTATAAGCAATAAGCAAAGTAAGTAGTTGTCTTTTTAGAGACCTGTCAGCTTGTTTCTCCCCCATGCTCTGTCCCCTCCTCAGCGGATATCCAGCAGGCAGCAGGATCCTGACCTGTATTACAATACTGAGAACAGCAGGAATTGCAAGGAGACAAGAAATAACTACAGAAACCAGCCACATGGAATGTACAGGCCCTTTGCCCTTGCCTGCTGACCCTGCATGTGTGGCACTTCCTTGCACTTGTGCTGCTGGTCACTCTGGGGAGCAAACAACCAGGCTAAAGAGTTTTGGCCTTACTTAACACAGCCACTGCTATGCACTTACACCACGTCAGCAACCACCTCTTTTCTCAAGCCCAGCACTTATGTAGTCAATAGGAAAAAGGTAGCCATATGACTGTGAAACAAAATGCATTTTTGCTTCTTTTATTTCTTTACGCTTTTCTCCCCCTTCCTTTCTCCTGTAACTGTGTAGCCCGAATTATTTTTTAGATTTTGGGCAGATGTGCTGCCTTTGCTCTCATTTCTTTTGTTTTGAATCATTAAACCCAGCAATACAACATATATAAGTAACCGGTTCATTTTCCTAACAGTCTAGAACTTCCTCAACATGAATTTTCTGGTCTTTTGCCCATTGTTTCTACTACTACTCTCATAACATTCCTTGACAATGCACTAGATATCACCACCAGGTTTCCTTTTCTCAATATATTTTTACTTAACTCCATTGCACTGGGATTTTCTTTGTGCCATCCTTGTAGTTCCTTTCCTTCAAGCATCTTAGTACTTCCAGTTATTCTCATCTCTTTCAGTAAAGGTAACTGCTTATATTTATAAAGAAAGCTAACAGACATGTTCATATCTAAATGAGGACCCAAGTCTGACATAAAAACAGCGGCTCCCTTGAGTAGCCCATAAACTATGACAAAGCTCAGCTGCCCTGGTTTCAGTGGGGACAGAGTCCATTTTCTTCCTGGAGGCTGGTACAGTGCTGTGTACTGGATTTAGAGAGAATAATACTGATAACACATGGATGCTTTAGCTGTTGCTCAGGGGTGCTTATTCCAAGTCAAGGACTCTCAGTTCCCCATGCTCTGCCAGAGAGCAGGTGCACAAGAAGCTGTGAAGGAGCACAGCCAGGACAGCTGACCCAAACTGGCTAAAGGGATATTCCATACCATAAAATGTCATGTTCAGTGTATAAATGAGGAAAGAGTTGGCCAGGACCTGCAGGTGGTGAGCAATCGTATTGTGCATCACTTGTTTCTCTTGAGCTTTCTTCCTCCCTCCCTCCCTTTTTCACTATAAGTATTATTATTGTTTTTATTATATTTTATGTTGTTTCAATTATTAAGCTGTTCTTAGCTCAACCCACAAGTTTTACTTTTTTTTCTGATTCTCCTTCCCATCTCACTGGGCAAGAGGTGAGCAAGTAGATGCACAGGCCTTGGTTGCTGGCTGGGGTTAAACCATGACACCACCAAAACAGTCAAAGAACAGGGGATGCAGTGGAACAAAGCCTGGAATAGCAAAATTGAAGCAAAGTCAATAGAATCTAGGTCAAGGCAGTAGCTAACTTGTACCCCTACTGAAAAAGGCAGCAAACACTTGGTTTGCACTTTCTGTCAGTGCTTGACTGGTTATCTCTCGCCACACCCAGCACCTGGGGCAGCTGGCACCTATGCGGGTCCTGAATAGTCACAGTTCTGCTCTCTCTTACCGAATCCTGGGGTCACAAGGACATGGGAAAGCTGAAGTTTTTGCAGCAAATAGGATCTAGGGAACTAAAGGAAAGATCCATAGGAAAACAGAATGTAATAGTGCCACAGCTCATAGAAGAGCTAATTTATTTTACATGAAAGCAAAAGGAGGATGAAGGAAGAAAGCTGGGTGGCTGAGTATAAGGAAGACGGTTTCTTGATCCAATATTTCCTCTGTCACACTGTATCAAGTTATTTTTTATGGTCTATGAAAACTCAAGTCACCCCCCATGTTGGTGACCAGAATTCTTAAACAGCTATAAACCCACAGAACAAACTAGGTGTAAGTAAAGAAACTTCTTTCATCACATACCAGTCATTACAATGTCTAGGTCTAATAGAAGTGAATCTGCTTCAGGAGATCCTTAAATAAAATACAAATTAGGAAAAAAAAAAGGAGTCAGGAAACTGACAACCTAGCAAAGATATTGAAAATTGGCAAGTTCACTCCATGAAACTACTCAGAAAACATGTAAAAGAAAAGAGACCTGTAATGGAATAGAACTCTATCTATTAATCTATTTTATTACATATTTATTGCACCATTCCAAACCATTAAGTTGCTTTGGACAGCTGCTGAAATGAAATACTTGGGAATAAATATTGGTGCTCTATCTTAACCTCAATTCCACCAAGGAATGGGATGAAATGCAGTCCCATCAGCAAGTTGCAAGGCCCAATAGCTTATGACCCTGAAAAACCAGGATCACTCCATGTGATTAGAAAGGACTGATTCTACCTTCCACTGATGCATGTAAATCTTACTCCTAGTTTCGAAAAGGTGAGAGAATCTCAGACAAAACATGTTTATGTTTAGAAGATCCCTTTATTTACTTTTATTTTAGCAAAACTGGATTTTCAGAACTTTGGAGACCACATAAAAAAATTGAACAATGTTACCAGGACTTCTGAATTCCAGGCGCTAAATATCTACCTCCACAGACTGGCTGAGATCAGCTGAGGTCAGTAAATACTTAAAACATTTATAAATATGACTTCTGATATATTAACAAATGGTGTAGTAGAACAAAAGCTCATGGATGGAGCAAATTGAAGTATCACTTTCATACCACACTATCATTTACTTCTATTATTTTTACTGTGGTAGCATCTGGGATCCCTAGTCATAATCTCAAATACTAAACATAAAAAGAATTGAAATACAAGTCCTAGTCTGAGAAGAATATATTGGTCTTTCCTTCCATCAATCACATTCCTAGTATTTGTTTCCTAAACATAGACACACAACTCGCATCCTTTCTGTGAAGAAGCCAGGATTATGATCTACAATGCATAAAGGAACTCAAGAACCGGTAGGGGCAGTTTAATACACAGAAGAAGAGAGTTTTGGAAGACTCTTCTTAAGTTCTTGCATCCTTGGCCTACTTTCTTCAATGTATTAAAACCCATTTGCAATTAGGTGAACAAGAAAGCACTCTGATATGTCAGGAGAAGTTGAATACCGAGAAGCTGTGTCAAAACACCGCCATGTATTTATATTCACCTCTTTTTTCTTTACACACATTATTAACCTTCTTGCAGCCCACTGGCTCCTCTGCAGAATATGAGCAAGGACTCTCACAAGCCCACAGAATCTCCATCGAGGCTAAGCAGTCCTTCCAGGACATATGCCCAAGCTATAATTTAGCAGGTAGGAATCTGTGTTGAAATCAAAGTAGTTTACTGCGTATAGCTCATCCCATAAACCAGACTGATTTGTGCGGGCACATAAGGACAGTTGCAAAGTAAATTCTAAGAAATAAAGAGTGGAAAGCTTCTCCCACTCTTACAGGTGCCTAGGCACCAAGACACATGCAGTAAGAAAGTACATTACCCTAAATATCTTCTCCTGGCATGACTCAATTCAAAAGTTGCCTTAAAACAACGCAGTGTCCTAAGTATTTGTCCTCTCACACAAACCTCTACAGTTTTAAGATAACAGAATTATTTCTCAGCTCCTCATCTTTACTGTGAAATGTGCAGCATTCTTCTTTTAAAGACCATAAGGCATGTGATGTGATCTGCTGGAAGAACAGCTTGAAAAAAATTTACACAAGTTAGGAAATGTACATATGTTCATAAATATGTCACACATGTGCATTGTTGTTCTTGCACACATCTAAACTGACACCCAAGCTCCAATCATCTGCAAAGAAGCCCAGTAAAAGGAAAAAAATTGGGTTTAAAGTTGGCATTGTAAGTGTGAGCATTTTAAGTCCATGAAATGTTTTTTTAGGCATAAGAAAATGCAGAGGGAAAGTTATGGTGGAAAACTTACTCCAATTGTTAAAAAGGTTACACTAACCAAACCCAAAGAAAAGAGTTTGTTAGCAAACTGTGGACTTATAGGGTGAAAATGAAGTTCACTAACCAGTGCCAACAGAATTACTACCAGAAATATTCAAGAACTGATAAATATAAAATTTATGTCTCTAACTTAAATTGCAAGTGAAGCTCTAAACACAGCCAGTAATTAACAACATTGGAAATCCATCATAATTCTGTCCTTTACATCCAGTGCTTGAGGGGGAAAGAAAAGCATGGAAATGCAATGACCCAAACTAGTCACAACAGGTTTACATTTCGTTTGAATGACAGAACCAGCAGTAAAGAGTGTTCTTCTTCCTCAGATGTTAGGTTTTCCTCATGGAGCTTTCATCAGTGTTCCAGGCCTGACCCTGCTTACCTTGAGAGTTGAAATCACTAGGTAATTAAGAACACATTGGAAATATGAATGAGATCAGTACAGAAAATGTGTTTTAATCATATTTTTTAAAAATCCCACCTCTTTGGGTGCTTTCCCTCCATGCTTTAATACAAATGAATAGTTATCATGGATCATCCAGCAAATAAAACAAGATAATCTATTAGTAAAATTCATAGTACTTTACCCAATATCTCCTGATAGATTTTATATAGCTATACACGGAAAGGCATTAAAATATATTCGTATCTGTAACACATTACACTATAGATACACACAGATTTTAAGCGGGTCATCCCGCTACCTATGGAGGACATGCAAAGCACTTCCCGCAAGCAAGGTAATGGATGCAGGTTGTTATTCCGAACGACGGCCTGAAACCCATCAAAAATAGGCATAATGTAGGAATCCTACCAGACTCTCCCGCACCCGAACTTCTCAAACATTAACTCGAGCTTGGTGGGGTTTTTTTAAATCTCCTCGCTAGCTCCTCTTCTGCTGGAAGGAGAAAGGAGAGCAGGTCCCAGCTCCACAAAGGCGGCCGCTCCCCGCCGGGCGGGCGCGGAGGCTGCGGCGCGGTGCGGGCGCATCAGCCGCGGCGGCGGGGGGGCTCGGCGGGCAGGCGGCCGCTGACACCCAGCGCCCGCGGGGACGGGCGCCGGCGGCGGGGACAACCCCACCCTGCGGACCCGCTGGCTCCTCGTAACAAAGCGCCTCTCGGCTCCCTCCCTCGTTCCCCGCCTCCCT
>VWYI01030341.1:91503-112900 GCA_013399455.1 Anthoscopus minutus | reverse complement strand
GCCCGTCCCCGCCCGGCGGCGCCGAGCTGCGGCCCGCGGTACCGCGCGGTGCCGTGCCCCGGCCCGGCCGGCTCCCGCCACCCTTCCGTGCATCTTCCGCGCCCGGCGTAGCACAGTTCCCGCCCACAAGCGGGCCGGTGGCAGGTGCCGCTGCGGCAGCGGGGAGCGCTCTCAGCTCCTTCGGGCTCTGGGCGCTGCCGCGCCCGGCCCGCCGGGGTGAGTTGTGTGCAGCGGCGGCCCGCCTGTCTCCGGGCTCCGGCGGGAGCAGTGTCTGTGCCTCCCCTGCGGGGCTGGAAGTGTCCGGAAGGGCGCTCTCCCGCGTGACGCTGCTCTAGGCGTGGGGTTTGGAGCTTCGGGGCCTCCCTGCTTCCCTTCTTTCGCTCCTTTCCCTCCCTCCCTCTTCTACTTCTCTCCCCGGCCCGTTCGCCCCGCGGTCCGTGTCATTCCCAAACCCCGCCGTGTGCCTCCTGTTCCCCAGGCACGCCTCGGGCGCTGCGTGCTGGCTGTTCACGATGTGTGTATCATCTGTCCCAGCCCATGCGCGCAGTCCTATCCCAGCAAAGAAGGGAGAAGCTTGAAATGGTCTGGATTAGTTTTTGTTAAGTTAGTTTTTGTTCTGCATAATCATCTGGTGACGTTAATGTTTCCCGAGGGAAGCTCGCGGAGAACAATTGTTTCTTTCCATGCTGTAGTTTTGCTCTCGGGTTGAAAATAGGATCATTAGCTTGGAAATTTAAAGGTTGAATATAACTCAAGGCGAGGCACAAGTTAAAGCTGGAATGTGCCCAACCCGCATACAGGGGGACAAAAATGTAAATAATTTTGTGAAGCTAAAACAACAGCTTGCAATCTTTCTGCAATTTTCCTAGTGTGTTTTATCATCTAAAGACTGAATATGGACCCTGAAAATGAAATAAAGAAGCAAGTAAACCCCTTTTACTGCAATGTAAGTATTACTGAAAATTGTAACTAGCACAGTGATTTTTGTGGAACAAAGTTGTACTAAACCATGTGTGAACAATTTTTTTCTCTTGAGCAAGCTTGATAAATAGCATTGGAGCTGAACTTATTTTGTCATGTTTGACTTAGATGTGTGTTAAGAACTGCTTATTAAAATTAATAATATTATATTTTTAAATAAAGCCATTCTTTTTAAAAGTGGATGATAAGTGTAGCTCCTGTTTAGAACAAAAAAACCTGATTTCTCTGGTTGTCAGGTTTATTTCTGGTTTTTGTAAGCATACTGGGATTTTTAGCAGAGAAGAAGGTAATTAGGCTGCTGCTGTTCATTCATGTGAATTTAAACCTAGTCTGCTCGCATTCTGAACTGGCCTAGGCATAAAACAGCTGTGATAGGGAAGTTTTCCGAAGTGAGCAAGGCAGGCCCCAAACTGATCAGAGTAAGTGTGTTAGTGTGGATGCAGCACTAGGGGGAACTGGCTCATCCCAGGCAGATGTCCTGGTTTGTCACAATTACACCGTGGCCTCACACAGTGTGTGAGGAAGGTCTTGGATGTGTCTTCACTTATCCGCACATGCCCACAAAGAAAGTGTTATAAGATAGCTGCAGAGTTCTGGAACATCTGAAATTCTTACATGATGTGGAGACTCTGGTTCATTCCACTGTGTTTTGGTGGTCTTGGAGAGGCTGCTCTAGTTTGTCTTTGAAGTAGTAGTAGTTTCGTAGAACTTAACCTATACCAACAGTTTGATAGTAGATCTGTTCTGGTATCAGTGGTATTTTACTTCTCTTGGTCTGTGTGCAATGCTAGAAATACTTCTCTTTAATCTAGATTTGCAAAATCTGGTGTTCTTCTGCATTAAACTTGCAGACTCACTTCCTTGGAACAAAACACAAGATGGTAAGATCAGTTTTTCAATGCAACTTTTGTCAGATTTTATCAATTTATTTAGCAATAGATGATGGGGTTTGAAATCTAGTTTTTCATGTGGTATTGAAACATAGAATTTCAGATACTTAGTTAAGTAAGTTTTGCTAATTTACTGTCTTTTCTACTGTGATAAAGTAGAACTTGGTTTTGTATGGTAGTCCTGTCTGAAAGTGTTAGAAATTTATGTCTAGTAAAGACAATACATGAGAATACTTGGCTGTTAATAAAGGGAGAATGGAATTACTTAAATCATAGACAATCTCCAGAATAAATGTTTTTAGTTTTTCATTTTCACGTAATTGTTTACCTGAGATAGTCTATGTAATTGGTACTAAACTAACTTATTTTATATATAATGAAAGGTTTGCATTGTTGTTTTTTGACTTTTAAGTGTCTTTCTTCTTTGTTGGTTGATAACTTCGTAACTTAGGTTGAAGAAGCCTTGAAAGTTCATGGCATGTGTAAGTGCAAGATTTTTTGCTTCCTGCTGTGTTCTGTACCTGTATCTTTCCCCCCACCCCACTGCAATTGTTTATTAAACAAATGGGAAGAAGACTTTCTCAAGATTTGTGCTTTAAGGCCTGTCTTGTGGTTTTTAATGATATAACTACCCAGCCAATCAATAATATGAACAAGAGGTATGCAAAGTTGATTAACAAGCGCTAACTAGAATACTAAAAATCACCTACATTAAATTTTTGATAAACCCTAAAGAATTCAAGACACTAGAGACTTTCAAAATTTAAAATATAATTTGAAAACCTAAGCTTCTTAAAGCATGTAGAAATACTGTATATAAATACAATATATAATATTGTATACAATACAAGATATAGAAATACTGTATATAAATATATAAATAGTTTATATTTGTTTTTGAAAAGGGATTGATTTGCTTCAGCTAATTAAGATATTTTTAATACCGTTAATAGGTTTAATGAGTGGTTAAACCTTCTCTGGGCCTTGATGAACTGGTCTGATTCCAGAAGGGGTGAAGATCTAACTACATTCACAGTTGTTCTCCTAATTTGGTTTCATGATGTACCAAAATATATTTTCAGGTTTCTACCATTCACTGCTCCTAGAATTCAGTTTGAAGTTGTTGTTCAAGCCAGACATAGTCATTGGACCTACCTGATATGAAAACTCATGTTTGGACTGTAAAGGAAATTTAAGTGATTAAATGTTTAGCAGCTGTATGCTGCTAAATGTTCTGAAACTCCTGGATGCCCTGAAATGTTTAGAGACATTGAACTTGATTGATCTTCCTCTCTGCCTGCTTCATTGAATTGCCTGACATTAAATAACTTTGTTGTAATTTGGTATGAATGTTCTTTGTCCATCTTTTGGAGCATGACACTAATGACACCAGAGTCATGGGTTCAGTCCTTGTATGGGACTTGTTGATCCCTGTGGGTCCCTCACAACTCAGAACAGTTGGGGAATCTTAGCACATTCAAAACTAAACATGGTTTATTTTTCTCATATCAAAAAAAGCTCAAAGAGCTTTTTCTAAAGTAGTCAGTTATTTTATTAAATTGTTCTTTCAACTATACTAACAATTTTATTTTCACTTCTTTCGGATTCTTTCTTTTGTTTTCTTCTTTGTTTTTTTGTTGTTGTCTTTTTTAGTTAAAACGGAAAGTTGCTTAGGGAAGAAAGTGAAAACACCTGCAAAACTTCCTGATTTTGGTAAGAATATTTAATGCCTCTCCCCACATCTCCCTGAAAAAAAAAGTGTAAGAAATAAAAAATTTTGAAGTACTTCATTACAAGTGATGTCTAGATCTTAGCAGGTCATTGGAAATTCATTTCTGATCATTGTACTTTCAATCTGCAGTAATATTTTGTAATAATACTTAATTTTTGCAAACCAAATGCTTTAAAAGGAGTGGAAATAAGATTGGAGGGGGATAATGTTTCATAATAACTGACTTAATATGTGATGTGGGATCATGTATGAGCAGGGATTCACTTGTATGTGAATTTCTTACAGTGCAACTTGAGCCAGAGAAGTTTCATGGACCAGAAAAATTTCATGTACGGACATTGGAAGAGCAGCTTAATACATGTAAAGATTCAGAACCTGCACTTGGTGAGGGCTTTTATTGCTGTAATTGTTTGGGTTTGTGATATTTATCTTTAAAGAGTTTTTTAAAATGTAAAATTAGGTAATGTGTAACAAAATCTTATGGTTACTGAGTACACAATAGTATGGTATGGATGTGATAGATCATAGTGACAAAATAATCGGACTTTGCGTGGAACATATTTGTTTAGATAGCTCATGTTGACAATATTCTCTAGAAATATCTAAAATGATATGACAGAAATTAACTTTAACTTAAAAGATCAGTGTGGCTCCTTTGCAATTTTAACTCCCCATCCAGTGGAGGGGAGATAGGAGTTGACAGAAGAAACAACCAGGAACACGTATTAAGATACCTTCCCTTCTAAACAATTAAATAATTGTTGCTATTATTTTTTAGGATTTTTTTTTAAATTGTTGAGTCTTATGTGGTAAACATAAGACATCCTAAAATAACAGTTTTATACCTTTGGTGTTCCAAAAGTCTAGACACTGAAAGGATAAAACATCTGATGGTTCTAAAAGTCTTCATTGACATATTTGACATGCAGTAGTAGTCTTTTCCTTATATGTCAGCACTTTAAGATCAGTTCTTTTGCAACTAGCACTGATGATTTGTTCCAAAATTTCCTAAGTTGTTTGGTTTCTTTCCAATACAGGACTTAATTACATAATAGAATACCGAACAAAAGACAATGTTCCTGTTCTTTATGAATGTCAACTGTGCTACTGTAAAACAGGACTGAGTAACATGTTCATGCATGTTTGTGGTTCCAAGCACAGGCTGGCATACTTGGTAAGTTCTTTTGTTTGTTTGTTTGAATGTTATTTTTAAGGGAATTTTTTAGTCATATTTTGTTTTTTTAAAAAATGAAAATTAAGGTTTTACATAAGCTTTTGTGAAAATCTTTGTATTGCAATTGTGCAACTGTGATGAACAGACTTAAAATTCTTCTCATCACTAATGTGTATGTCTGTCCATTGCTTGACACTGAGTTTAGTTTATTCTGTTTTGGTCAACTAGTAATAAGTCTATAGCTAAAATGGACTAGAAATAGATGTTTGACTGATTTTTGTACTATGTAAAAGAACAGGATCAATGAAGAAAGTATTCCATCTTTCAGATGATTTAAAAGGAACATATTTATAAATGAACATGATACATATTAGATAATGTGATACATATTAGATTTTTAGATACTGTGGGTTGGAATTGGAAGAAGGGGGAGCATAGGGAACACAACTCCTATTCTGTTTTGATGCTAGACTAGACACATCTGTTCTGTTGCTTGTTTTATGACGAAGCTCTTCAGGTTCGTGTCAGCTCACAAACATTCAAACACATCATTGTTTGCAATATGTTTAGGGAAATCAGGTTCTCCAGTCTGATTGTTTACTTGAGTATATTGGCTTAGGATGGGCTTTAACAAAGCTGAAAAAGCAGTATTCTGGAAAGTATTTTGATACTTCCCATAAAAGTCTCTCAAAATTGGTATTATATTCAACATATCTTAAAGTCTTAGACAACTGAGTTCACATAGTGTTTTGGGGCAACTTTAGGCCTAATGTTGGGTGTTCTGCTATGAATCTGCAGTGATGTCTGTCATAAACACCATGCTGTTTCTGGTCATTAATTCAGATGTATATACTGAGTTTCGATGTTCTCAGCTATTGCATTTCTTTCATACTTGGACTGTTTTCTGCAATTCTGAATCTTACACTTGTTAACTGCATCTCTGCAAAATTCTTCAATACTATAAAAATATAATAATTCATGAAGGATAACTTTTAAGTCATGAACCTGAGCTGGATTAACCCTAGGTAGTGGAAAAGGTAGGAAACTAAATGACTGGAATTTGTTCTGCTGAAAAAGGAGCCTGGGGGTCCTGGTGGATAACAAGCTCAAGATAAATAGTGTACCTTGGTGTCAGTGGAGGCTAGCAGCAAGCTGAGCTTTCCTAACAAGAGTACAGCCAGTAAATCAAAGGAAGTGGTTATTCTCCTGGTTCTTGATCCTTGCTAGGCCATATCCCCAGGGTATTGTGTTCAGTTTTGTGCTACTGCAGAAAGGAAGCTATTTATGAAATTGAGTTAGTCCAGTGGAGAGCTACCAAGATAGTCAGGGAGCTGAGGCACACTTGTGCTATGAAGAGAAACTAAGGTAATTGGGTTTCTTCTGTCTGGAGAAGAAAAAGTGTCAGCGTGATCTAACAGTAACCCTCCAGTAGCTCAGGGGAGGTTATTAAGAAGGCAGAGCCAGACCGTTTTTGGAGCTTCTTGGCAGGAACATAAATTTAATCAGGGGATTTTCCTACTTGACATAAAGTTTTTGCTCTGAGGGCAGTCAAGAATTGGAGCAGGTTGTCCAGAAAAAGGGGAAATCTCTCTCTCCAGGGGTTTTCCAGGCGACTCCAGATCCAAGCAGGCAAAGCCAGGTACAACCAGTTCAGCATTCAGTGTCAGCCATGTTTTGAGCTGAAGATTTGGCTTCAGTTTTTTAAATCATTCTGTGCATAACCATTTTAATTAGTTCTACTATGTATATGTAGAAGTTGATTTGTCTCTCATGATTATTAACTGTGCTAGATCTGGAAGGATTTTGCGTGACTTAAGGACTTGCATTTACTTTCTAGAGACAACATTATCCAGAGATAGCACAATCTGATGAAGTTAAAGGTAAAGGCTCCGAACTGAACAAAAGAGTTAGGCAAGTTGGTTTAACAATTGAGAAGAAAGAAGGAAGAAAACAAATACAGGTACATTTCTCTTAAGAATTCCAGAAGCTTTATATTTAATAAAGAAACAAAGAATGTCATTTCTGTTATGATGGGCAGATTGCTTTGGAAGGTAGGAAAATGTTGCTTTTTTAAGCTTTATTAGAGATGCTTTTTGTCATTTTAGTAATTCTTCCAGGATTATTCTGGACAAAATTTCCCTATCTGAGTGCATAAATAACGCAAAATATATATACTAATATTTAATACATTCTCAGCTCTGTATGTATAAAATAAGTTGCTTTTTTGTTGCTAGGAAACTGCCTTTATAACTTTTCTGAATATTTACTGCTTTGTGAACAGCTCGTGGCAATTCTCAGGGGAGCCAGGTAAAATTTCTTATAGTACAAATGGAAGTGTGGGAATTTTCAGGTTGACATGAGATTATCAGCAGTGTGATGGGATCACAGAAGTGCAATAAGCTTAAATTCTTAGGGAGATGCACCCTTAGAAACATATTCTTGTGGAGATATCTTCATATTGCTCTCTTGATACTTACACTGCAGTATTATTTATAGTACCTTTATGTGGACAGAATATTGGTGAAGTTTCTTCTTGAGGTGCACCATACCACCAGCAGGTTCATTTCAAGCTTTTTGGGGCGCTCACTGTTCTTCATGGTACAAGTTAAATTTGTTTTCTCCATCAACTTCAATTTCTGTCAGCATCCTGCTTGTTAAGCAGTGTTGCTTGACACAATCCCTTGCTAATGCTACTTAATGTGCATAGGTGTCTCCTTCCAAAGTGGAGTTCGCAAGGTTTCTATGTTAAAGCTGGCAATGTTCTGCCCGTCTGAAAAAAACCCTGTGATTCTTTATGCATGATACCAGCACACTTAGGCTCAAGGATTAGATGCTGCTCTGATCCTACCCTTTTCTGATAAAAAACAAGTATGGAAATACTGTAAGATCAAGTCAAGAATGACTGCTGTAGAAGGGAGAGATTTCAGATTATCAAATCCATTCTGTCTCCATATCCTTCATTTTTAACCTCTGCTTAAACAGAAAAGCAGCTGACTGTTGGCAGCAACTTTTTCATTTGACATACTTAAATTTCTTCTTGACTTGAGACTTGTCACTAGAGGACATGAACTAGAAGTGTGGACTCACAATCACAACAGCAAAGTTTTTGATCCCAGATGAGGCAGAAGCCTCTATTTGGTGTTTTGCAACCCTTTTTATAAGGTGTTCCCATAAAGGTCAACATGATTGGCCAAAGGAACCAACTCTCTGGTCCCATTGGTGGAACAAGAGAAAAACACATTCAGAATATCTGTGTGACATTGTTTTGAGAACCAAAACCTATTTACAAAAAACAGTCTGTGAAAGAGGAGTTCCCAAAAGATTTTCCCTTGGGAACAGATCAGCCACTGACAGGCTGAAAAACTCCCTCAGGATCAGAAAATCATGTCCACAGAGACTGTTATTTTAGTTGAGATTTATGTTCATAGATATGGAAATATTTAATTCCATCTATATTTTGTACACATTTTTGTTTTTCTAGGTAGTTTATTACATCCATAGCAATCCATTTTTATTTAAGGAACTTTCAAACAAAGTGTGTGTAACTAGGTTTAATTATACTGCTATATCTTCTGAAACCAGCTGTTTAATTTTCTTTTTTTCTACACTTTAGAAGAAATTTATTTGTGGTAAATAAATGTCCAGGTACTAACTTACTGACTTTTTGAATATCCATTGAGGGATTTACATGCACGTGTTTTACACTACTGGTCATATATTCTTTAAAAAAATTGAAATTAATGCTGGTGAAATGCCTACAAAGTAATTTTATCCACAAAATAACAAACGCAAATGGGTTTTATTTTTAGGTTGTTACTGGTGTTCCAACAGTGAAAAGGAAATGGCAAGAACGTAAGTGTGCTCAGTGGGGTGCAAATTGTCCATTTCTAATTTGGTCCACCTTTGATCTAAATCTGACCTGGGTAGTCTCTGCAGTGCCAGATACTCACCAGCATTTTGGGGAACTGGACAAAAGGAGCAGGCTGGGGCTCTGTGCTAGTAGTTAATTTGCAGTACAGAAAGCCACACAGAATTCTTAAAACACAGCTATAGCTCTTATCTCTAGAAGAAAATTTTCTGTTTTAGCAGCCATTGATACTCAAAAAATTGTAGGAATGTGGTGTCTGTGAGATTTCCCCACTCAGTTTAATGTTATAAAACTCATTGTAGCACAGTGTTGTCCAGGTAGACAGACTGAATGCCACTTGAGGAAATAGCTGAACTTTGCTATGATTTTCATTGCCTGAAAAATAAAGACTTGAATTAAAACTAATGTACTTAATTTTAATGTATATTAGCATGTAAATGGTACCTTATAATAGCCAGTAGAGGTAATGAGATCATCTAAATTAGCAGTGTTCTACTCCAAAGAGGAAAAATAGCCATTTTGAATCTAGGAAAGTGTTCTGAAATAAGTTGAGTCCTATTCAGATTAGATTTCTTGACTGTAACCTGTTGATTAATGTGTCTTATTTTGCATGCAACTTTGTGACATTCTACTGCATTTATAGTATTTACATATTTTAGGAAATGCGAGCATGTAATTATAACCAGCCTATAAATTACTTTAAATTTTGTTGCCAATCTGTAGTTCCTATTTAATATGCTAATACATTATAATGCTTATAAAATTATTCTTGGTGTTTGTAAGTACCATTGCACAGAAACAGAGCTAGGTGAAATTGAAGTGCAGTACTAGAACCACCCTCTATCAAGATAATGTCCACTGTGCTACATTTCAAACATGTTTGTTTAGTTCTCAGTGCAGAGGACAGCCCTTTAAAAGCTAAAGTTCAGCATGTGGATGTGCCCCTTAGTAATGCAGAAAAAACAGATAATAAAGATGGGAAACTGATAGACCCTACTCAAGGTAAGAGGAAAAATTATTTCTTTATTGTTTTGGGGTTTTTTTAACTTTCACCAGTGCATGAGTTATTTACTAGTGTATATGCTCGTACATGGCTTCCACAGCTGAGTTATAAAGATGAACTTGCACAGTTGTGTGGATGGCCTTGGGGGCTGTGACAAAGGAAGGAATAATCCCAGTGTTTGTGAAGAAAACACTCTATTTTAGATTTTTTAGGTTCAATTTTTATTTTACTTCTTCATAAGATACCATATTTCCACCTTTAGGTTTTATTGATGATACTTTATAAGTATTCTCTGTTTAAAATATTTTTTAAATTAAGACATTGGAAAAACATTACTTAATATACTTTTTATTGTTCTAGATGAAAATGATGTTCAGGAGGAGAATGAAGAAGGGCAGAAAGAACAGGCAAAACCAGATGAAAAGGTTGAACCTAATAATGCTACTGAAAGCAGCAAAGGCAGCAACTCAGAAAGGTAAAAGAGGAAAAATTACCACCTTCAAACCCATTTAAATTAACTTAAAGGAAAATGTTGTGCATGATAATTGCCTGTACTGGATTTGCATAATAAAATCTATGTCTTCTGCAATTGTGCACAACTATAAAATTCTGTTATCAACAGAAAACCTGTGTATGCAAAGTGACCTCAGATTTTGCTCTCGATGCAGCTGGCTTTTGTATTTAACTGTTATCCTTAAGATATAATTGTCATGTGCTGTTCAGAATGTTCAAAAAGAACATTTCCTCGTGGTTTGAAACTGCTTCTGTTACAGGTTCATGTCAGGTAGTTAAGGTGTATGTGAACTGATTTTGGAAGGGAAAGAATCAGTAATAGTTGAAACAGCTGGGGTTTCTTCTATACAAATGATTGGAAGAATAATAAGTGTTTCAAAGGAGCAGCTGTGTTATAAAATGATGAAACTGTGCTTGCTGCTTGTGAGCATCTTATTATTAACAGAGTTGTGAGTTGAGTAACTGTCAGCCTTTGTGTGAGGAGGACATGTCCAGCATTGGTCATCTTTGTGCAGCACCAGGAGCCACAGGAGGGCATTTGGTAAGGGATATACATGCATCAACATGAACAAACGCAGAACTTTTGTTCCAGCGATTTAGTAACTTGTTTTTTCTTAATGGCATCCCCTTGGAATGTATTCTAACTTTAAACCAGTAATATCTCTCCCAGGTATGGAGGGCTGAGACCTTTTGCTTGTTGATTGTTAAAGGAGAAATTTTCATGTTCCTGAAGTACAGTTTTTCAGACTTGCTTCTGTGGAACAACCATTATGGAAAATGATCAGTTGAAACCAGATTCAAGTCCAGGTTTATGAATCTTTGTGTTTACTTACTGGCTTTCAAATAACTAACAGTTCTGAATCGGAACTAGTTCGTGAAAATGTGAAAAATAGGAAACTAATAAAAGCTCAGCTATCCACATCTGGGGATGCTGAGGTCTAGTTCTGTCTAGATCTTCACTGTGCAGTCTTGTACTTAAAAATTTTAAAAACAGCTTCCTTTGGAATATCACTTAATGTTTTTCTTTTAATCCGGCTAGATGGATTCTAGGTGACTATTAGCAGCCAGGTTTCAGTGAGAGACTGACTTGGAAGTTGATTACTAAATTAGGACTTCAGCTTGTTCCTTTACTATTTATTTATTTTTGTGAGACTACTGAGAAGATATGAACTCAATATATAGTGTCTTCAAAGAATTAGGATCAGATCCTCATTGACAGCTTGTTTCCAATTAAAGGTTATGCAGTGTCTGTCTGAGAATTTCTATGACTCTTCATTTTTTTGTAGTTAAGTTTCTGAACAAATAGTCATCTGAAGTTGTAAATTACTTTATCATTGTCTGCTTTAACTAAACTTTTGATCCCTAAGAAACATTTCAAGGCAGAAGAGGGCTTAGTCTTGGCAGTCATACGGTTTTGGTTAATTTAAGAAACATGAAGCCACTCTCAGCCCTGGTTCCTGGGCATGCAAAGGGATGGAATGTATCTCTAGTGGTTGTAATGGCAGAACAACACAAATACGGAACAAGAGTGTTCAGCCATACTAATCTTTTTGTGCCCATTATTTGTGTGACTGCATTGTAAAACACTAATTTTTAATAGCTGAATTTTTTAAAGGCAAGTTTGTGAAGTGCTGATAAAAATCCAGCTATAATTAGAAGCCTCGTCTATGTGTACAATGTGCATAAAAATCTTACCTCTATTACCACCAATGTCAAGCTTTTTTATTAACTCTGGGTTTTAGAGTTTATGTGCTAGATAATCACCCTAAAAAAGCCTCAAACTGCTTAAATTTTTTATGATGATCTGGGGTGACTGGGATTTCTCTGAGGAAATAATATGTGACCCATCTTTCAGAGTGTGTCAGAACCACTGTAGTAGTAGTGTGTCAGGAATTTAAACTGATTATCAATTATTGGCTGGCTACAGCTTTTTGCTGGATCAGCCAATTTAATGTTTTATGTATTCTGTTTTAAGGTGTGAGACCAATGAACAGTCAGAGGAAGAAAACAAGGAAGCTCAGGTGAGTAATTTTTGTTAATGTGTTACTCCAGTTTCCAAATAGTTGAGGAAATAATTGATATATGATTGGCAATGGTGTATGCTTACTCAATATTATTCACAGTAAATTAGCTACAAAGTTACTAAGGCAAACTATTCACAACAAGGGTTTTTATCCCACTTTGTTATGAAAACCTATGTACACATTTCATAACAGCACAAACAAATCTGAATTTTAGAGTAACCATAACTATTACTGTTTGTTCATATTTATACTATATATTAGATCTCAGGACCTCTTTCTTTTTATTTTAAACAGCAAGAATTTACAGAAAATCCTGAAGAATTCACTAGTCAAGAAGAACTTTTGGGTTATTTGGTGAGTGTTAAACCTTACCTCGCAAGATAATTTTTGGAAAAAAAATTAAAAACTAAAAAAAGGAGTCACTGGTTTGCTAAGTCAAAAGGCAGAATGTAGGCAGTCTAGTAATTTAACAGATTATCATTTTGCCAGAAGGCAGGATTCAGAATAAACTGAATGTCACTGAATTTTTAATGTGTCTATTAATTTTCTAGTTTCTAGACTTTTTTTTGCCAAAGTATTAGTCTACTGTCAGAGGAGTTACTTGCATTGAAAATCTCTTTTTTCAACTGTATCTTAGCTTCACTCCTTAACTATGTGTTTAGGTATTAGGACCTTATTTAACTTTTTATCTCCTTTGTTTCTATAACTGGTCTATAATTTTCAAATGAGGAATTTGGAAAGATGTAATTCAGTAATGGAAAGAAGCAGAATGAAGACAAAGAGACATAGAAAGGAAAAAAGGGATTTTTAAGAAATAAAATGCAAGTTGTGTATTTAAAATGGGGCTTCCCCATCACTCTGACCCAGAGTGCCATAACTGCAAAATCTGCCCCTCTGAAGTGTCAGAACACCAGACTTCTGTTCAGCTCTTGGAAATGTACTGTGTACACATGCATAGCAGTGATACAATGAATAAGGGTGGAAAACTGTCTGTTTCCAGTTGTTAGATGTATCAACAACACTTATGGTCTTGCACACAGAAATGGTGGTTTTTATAAAAGCCCTGCCTGACAAACTCCATGGAAATCTTTACTGATAGTTGCTTGACTGATCTACTGCATGGTAATTTAGGCACTATTAGTTATCATAAAATGTTTTTTCCTCTTTTCTCCTAGGAAGTTATTAGGTATAAAGATTATACCTCGTTAATAAAACTTGAATTTGTTTTGAGGCATCTTGTTGTTTAGTATGATTGTCCTCTGAGAAGAAAAGATGACTGTTGGGGATGTGATTGCAACAAAGTTCTGTTTTGGAAAGTGTGAAGATCGTTTATTTTTGCATCTACAGTAATTTTTTCAAAATCTGCATTGTGTTTCTATTGTTGTTGGATTCAAAGTTTTCTTATGTGATGAAAAGTAATTTTACAGGTATCTTTTTTGCTCTTGCTGTTCATATTCTATAAAACTTTCCAATAACTATCCATACTATATTTCTTTTATTACCTCATAGCAAAGATATCCTTGCCACAATTTAGTCTTCTTTTTCCAGCTATCTTTTGACAAGATCTTCATTAAATATAACTTGTGCAAACCAGGAGACAGAAATACTATTAGTGTTAAAAATGTAATACAATCCCTGTTATGCTATCTCATACGAACTTAATGCTAAGTTTTTATTACTTGTTTTCCATTGTCTGGTATATTTAAAGGTGTTTGTTTCTAATCCAGAAGACTTTGAGCTGTTAGGACATACCTGGAGTTCTGTTTCTTTGTCCTCAAGAAAGGGCTTTCAGCAGAACTTTCTTGGTGTAGTCGAGAGGATGACACAAGTAGCCCTCTCTGTGAGTGCTGTTGTGCTAGAACTTGCTTCCCTAGGAGAGCTTCACAGCTTCAAGACTTCTTTTTCCTCAGACTTTTAGGGAAAAAGAAGGTTAATGTTAGGCAAGGCAGCATGTACTTTTAAATTCAGTAGCATTCTTGCTTTTTGCTACATTTTAGAGAAATGGGTTATGACTATATTGCCTCAGGGAAGGTATACACATTCATTTGTATGTAGGCATCTTGGCTAGAAATCAAAATACTTAAGGAAAAGTGTTATGTTCTACATATTTCCAGGCATATTTTTGTGTTATTCCTTTTCAAATGATTGTGTTGGGTAGCTGCATCTTCCTTCTCTTAGGATTCTCTTTCATTAGTACCTTCCTCCCCCCATTTATGGGATTAAAAATAAAAACTGTATTTGCTTTGTAACTCCATCCAAGTCTGACAGAAGGGTGGAGAAAAGGAGGTTCCTGCAGGTTTGTTTATAAATTTTGATACTTCTGTTTTTCTGAGGAAAAATGTTTTATGGTGTGTTGTTTTGTTTTGGTTTTTTTTACTCTAGCAAAGTTTTGAGATACTGAATGAAGATGATGCTTCATTTATCCTGAAAGTTACACAGACTCTCACAAATGCACTGGTGGAATATCGTCAGCAGGCTGCATCAAGCAAAGTAATGCAGATTTTGTTTTGGTTTTGTTCTACAAACCTATAGAATCCTGTGATTATGTTGTTATTATTATGGATGATACAATAAAACAAGAAAATGCTGTGGAAACTATATTGTAGGTACATACATTTCAGTAGTGATGACAGGGTAAAATTTTAGCTTTTCTGTTGATGAATCTTAATAATTTCTGTTCAATGGTGCTTGCTTATTTCTTTATTTTTGATAGAAACTCAAAATCTTCTTGTCACTTACTTCCCATGCTTTTCCTTACATCTAGGTTTTTCTGCTATTTTTGCCCATTTTTAATTCTAACTTAAGCTTTTCTCATCTCTGCTGACTTGCCTGACAGTCCTGTTCTGTATCCCATTTCTCTTCTCAGGCTTCACTTCATTCACCATGTAATCACACATCCCTGATGTGAATTTTTTTCCTTATACAACTTATGGTCTTAGTCTTACTCTTTGGACTCTTCTTTCTGAGGTCTCATTCTTGTTCCATTGTTAGAAACCCAGTTTTCCCCCTCTCTGCTATTACTTGTGACTGACTTATCTTTACATTGGCAGTTCATATGGAAGTGTTTTGAGTACTTCTCTGAGGTTGCTGACGTGTTACAAAACAATGAAGTTCTAACTGAAATAACTTTTAACTTAGAAGTTGTGGAAGACCAAAATGTTTTCCCACATTAGGCCTTGTTAGCATTCTAAACTGTGATCTTTCAACTGGTAATTTTTTAACTAAATCTTTTGAGTGTACAATGCTTCCTTTTTAGATCTGCCAAGTTGAGAATTAGGCTGCATGAGTATCACTTCATTGCCTAATGCAGAGCTCTTTAAGACAGAGAGATATGATGGGCCGTGTATGCATAGAATACTTGATTTTTCAGATTTGGTAGCAAAAAAATTGGTCTTTTATTTGGTTTTTGATCATTAAAAAATGTAGTAGCTCATAGTTCCAGTAGATTATACTGATGAGACTTTAAACTTTTTTTTTTTTAAACTCATAGGACCACTTAGATGCTGGATATAATGGAGAAGCAGCACTAGAATATTCCACAGAACAGCCTGGCCTGGCTTCAGCAGATATTAGTGACTTTGACACTGGTAATGTTGGCTTTGCAGTCTTTAATGTGGTTTAACCCTGAACCTTGCACAAATGATAGGAAGCCTTTCTTCCTGCTTTTCTAAAATTAGTGCTTAAGAGCAGAATAAAGTCAGAGTCAAGTAGCATAAATGAATAGTTTCAGATTTTTTCCCCATCCTCTACTAATATTAGAAGACTATTCAAACACATTGATCCTACTTAACTGTAGGATTTGGGGAGAAATTGAGTTAGTACCAACTCTGACTTTCCTGTGTTCAAAGGCAACTGTTTCTAAAGAGACTTTCAAAGTCTCTTTGGCTTTTTTTTCCCCCCAATATTTTTTTTTCCTTCTTGATGGAGGAGATGTTTCCTTCAGGCTTAGTCAAATCAAGATGTTAGTAGAAAATTATGTGGTAGAGGATGGATTAACACATGAATACTCCAGCTATGTGTGAATAATCCAGGACTTCTGATTAATTTTTTCAGAGTCTTGGATTTCTTGGAGGTAATTTTTTTCTGATAGAAACAAATGGCTATTTTTCTTAAACCTAAGAAACCTTGCTTGGAAAAGCAAGATACCCAGAACACTAGTGAAGCTATTTTGTGTGATTTTCTGTATGGTGTCAATTTTCTAGTTTTTCTAGAAAGTTTAGCTTTTGAAAACCTCCGTTTTTACAATGGGAATAGCAAAAATTGCAGTGACTTTGAATATAAGAGATTTGAAACTTTTATTCCATTTTTGTTAGTCTAATGGTAATAGCTTTCACCTACCTCCCCACCCTTGTTTTTCCAGGATTTTCTGTAACTGGAAAGCATTCCTGACTCTTGGTGGTTTGAAAATGTAGCAAAGTCAGTTGTGAACCACATCAGTAATGCTACTGTGCAACACTGGAAATGCTTGTTTTGAAAAGTCCTGTTTAGAGAAATAAGTAATGAAGGCTCTTCAGAATCCTCTCTTGCTGAAAAAAAAATATTTCCATTCTTTAGACTACTCAAGCAGCCTATCAGCTAAGCAGTTCTTACCAGTCAATGAAGATGAGCCCCAGAAATTTTCAACTGGCTCTTTGGAAACAGCATATGAGAGCAACATTACAACTGAATTTTTGAACAGTGTAAGAAACATGAATGCTGAGGAAGTTACTGCCACCCTACACAAAATAGCAGCATCAAATCCAGCTTTCAGAGGTAATTTTCGTGTACATGTATGCACACACACATATATATATATAAATATACATAACATCATTTATTAGCTCTGAAATATTAAGGACTTATATGGGTCGAAGAACTTTGAGGTATTAAGGAGGGCAGAAGAGACTTCTTTTTTTCCACTCTTCTTCAGGATCCAGCTTAGGAAAGGCAATTCAGAATATCTGCTTTCCCATAAATGCATTAATAATTGCTGAATTTTTTTTTAATTCTTCTCTCTTTTTTGTATAGTAACATTTACATGGCAAGAGACAATAAACTAAAACCAAGCATATTGTTATTAGAAAGTTAGAATCTTCTCTGTGCTACAAGTAGAGAAATGCTAGTTTTGTGAATACCAACAGTGAAGAATTTTTTATTTATAGTTCCTGAAAGAAGTGTATTTGCACAGTAACATAGAAATAACAGTTAATCAGAGACAAGTGGTCTTTCTTTTGCTTACAACTAATAAGTGCCAGCTATCAAACTTTCCCACATCTTCAGTAAACTACCACTCCCTCTTCAGAAGTTTCCTGTGTATGCCTCTAAGCTTCTCAGAGTGTTTAGAGGCATGAAGGTTAAAAAAAGAGCACTGAAGATGAGTACACCGTAGGAAAGCTTACAGTTTCCAGGCATGTACTGACTGTTCACAGTTAAGGTATTTTTCTTTTAATAAGGAAAGATCCAAAACTCATCTCGGCATCTGAATGTTTCAGTATTACTTGTGTTTTTAAGTGAATTTTATCATAAAATTGCTTATTTTCTGTTTTTGTTTGTTTGCCTTTAACTAAGGAATTGATATACCGAATGTTATAAGGATCCTGACTGAAAGTGGAACTCTGAGGGGACCAAGCAATGGCAGCACACAGTGACATGGTATTTAACAGAAAATATGGCAATGTTTACTTTCTGTAAGTTTATTGTTTTACTTCATTTTACCTCAGTGTTTTGTTATGTTTAAGTTTTGTACAGTGTTTTTAAAATTGAATTAATAATTTGGTTTTGATATTCTTGTTATTTATTTCTTCATTTAGCTTAAAGTTCTGTATTGTGGGAAGGTTGTAAAGCTTATGTTCATTCTTTCCATCTTAAAACAGCTCTTTAAAACTTGTTTAAAACTTGTTTTCTTCAGTATTATTAAATACCTCACATTGACAGTCTGATCTTATTGTTGGTTCTTTTACAAAGAATTATCAGCAGAATGAACTACTGCACTCAGCAATACAAACTCATCCTACAACAAATACTTGAGAGTTATTTCCTGTGGCTGCTGGGACAGACTAAAAAGCCTTTGTAATCAAAAACCCTTTCCCATATAAGGGTTATGAACAGGTCTCCACATTTTTTTCTTAATAAGATTAAAAATAATAATAAAAAGTCAGCGCTGTCAGTCTCATGCTGAGATGAGAAGTGCCTGGATTACAGCTGATTTAGGGAGCATAGAAGTTTCAGCAAAGTTAGTAGAAGTTAGGTATGTTCTGCAAATTTAGAGATATATCCCAGCAGGTGTAACCAGGCTCTGGCTAAGAGGCACTGATGTGGTGGCAAAAGTACCTCTTGTCATTTATCCTGCCAGTATGAGAACAAAATGAAAGCTGGCTTATGCTATCCTTCAGGCTCTTTTAACATGATTTTTTTTCCAACTAAAGTAGTACTGGTTCTGACTGAATGTACATGTCTATATATTAATGACTTCTACTTTTGTAGGAGAGTGAAAAAACGTCTTGGATGGTTATAAATTAGTTTGCTTGGGAAAAAAATATTTTTTTAAAGTGAAGCTGTATGATTAAAATTCACTTTCTGCTTGTGATGCTGGATAGCATTCAGTGGTTCTAATTAAAGCTCTTCAGCTTTGCAGCCAAATACTGGTATAATTTAGATATACTGGGGTCAGATGGCAAATGATCTTTTTAGTGTTAGCTTATATTTTTTTGGAGATCTGGATGGAATTTGAGAATCCTCATCCTGATGGTTTCACATCTCCACAGCATGGAATGCAAGATGCAGTAAAACTTAAGGTAACAAAGAAAGCAGCAACAAAATTTACGAGTTTTATTACATGAGCAGACCCAGGAAGGAAAACAGTTCACAGACAAATTAATGCACTGTTTTAAAGAAATTGTGCAGAATTTCTGGAATGCATCTAAATCTGTTCTTACCAGAGGCAGAGATGGAACTAGAGTTCTTACAGTTCATTTATGCTGTATATGCAGTGTTAATGCCTGCTTAACGAAGGTGAACTTAATCAGTAGGAATTCTGAAAATAAAAATAGAAACAACTTTTTCCTGTTTGTTTTCAAGGTGCAGAACAATCTTTGTATTACAACAGCTGAATATTCTGATTTTATTATTTTAAATGGCCCTGTCTGAGACAGCTTCTTTTTCTTTTACTGTGGAATCATTCCAAGTGGAAATAAAGTTACAATAAAGTTGAAATAACTTGGATTTGAGGTGGATTTTTTTGCTTGGGTACAGGAGGAGCATGCTGAAAAAGACAAGACCCCTAAATCTGCAGTACACTGACATAAAATGGTTGAGTGGTGTGCTGCAGAATGCTGCTGTATCTCTCTAAGACAGCTGAGAAACCTGAACTGGGTAAGACTCACCAAGTTTATGCTTCTGGAAATGCTTTCAAAGAACACTGCCCAACATAGTCCATTCAGCTGTAGAATTCCTTTTGTTTTTATTTTTTTCTTTCTTACCTGGTGCAAATAGAAGTTGGAAAAGCGTTGGATTATTTTGTTCTTATATCTGCCTCTGTTTTGTGATGGTTCGGTGTATTCTTATAGTAATAGAAAACTGTATATTTGTACCAAAACACATTTTAATGTTTTACTTGTGCCAGTTCTGCGAAGTAAGGGGAAAAAAAAGGCATTATCTTTAATGATAATATTTAAAGAATGCTGTTGGCTGTATTTAATATTATACATTTTTGGTTTCTCACAATAACAGCAAGGCAGACTTCTGAGGTAACTAGAGAATTATTAAAAGTTAAGCAATAACAAGAAAAATTAAACAAAGAGAAAATTAATTTTCATCTAGGCTTTACATCTAAGCTTCATCTAGGATTTACATCTTTTACTGAGACCAGAGAGCTTTAAGGAAATTATTTTTAACAAAAAGCTGCAGAACTCCTACTCCTCGCAGAAGGGGGAAAGGAGAAGGGTGTTCACAGGTTAATTAACAAGAAATGAAAAGTGAAATAACAGCAATAACCTCAAATGCCAATGCTGACTCTCAGTAGCTTCACTGGAAGAATCAGAGAATCAAGTAGGTAGGAAAAGGCCTCAGATCAAGCCTAACCTGTGACCCAACACCATCTTATCTACTAAACTGTGGTACTCCTGTCTTAAACACCTGCAGGGATGGTGTCTCCATCACCTTCCTAGGCAGTCCAGTCCAATGTCTAATCACCCTTTTCAAAGGAGAAATTCCTCCTAATGTCCAACCTGTAATTCCTCCAGCACATCTTAAGACTGTGTCCTCTCATCCTGTTGCTGATTGCCTCAGAGAAGAGGCCAACCCACACCTGGCTACACCCTCCTTTCAGGTGCTTGTAGAGAGTGATAAGGGCCCCCACGAGCCTCCTTTTCTCCAGGTTAAATAACCCCAGCTCCCTCAGCTGCTCCTCCCAGGACTTGTGCTTATCTGGGTACTGGTTACTATTAGTGCGTTCTTGTCTGCTGTGGTGCTGGGGCAGCCGCGCTTCGGGGGAAGGAAGTACATCTTCACAGAACAAGCCAAGGTGGAAGGGGCCCACGGAAATCATGGACTGCAGTTCCTGGCCAGGGCTATAACCTGCACAGGCTACCCCTAGAATCACACCATGTGCTCGAGAGCCTTGTACAAACACTCCTTGAACTTAGGCTTGGCGCTGTGGTCACTTCCCCGATAAGCCCGTTCCAGTGCCCAGTCACCCTCGGGTGAACCTTTTTCTCACATCCAACCTAAACCTCCCCTGACACAACTTCGGGCCATTCATTCCCTCGGGTCCTCTCCTCTGGTCACCACAGAGAAGAGATCCGTGCCCGCCCCTCCTCTTCCCCTCTCAAGGAAGAGGTACGCAAGAAAAGCCCTATCCCAGCCCAAGTCTCGGCGCCGTGTTCCCGCCGCGCAGGGGGCTCCGCCGGGACGCCCCCCGGGGCCGCCCCGCCTGCAGGGGGCGCCAGCGCGCGCAGCCGCNGGGCGGAAGCGGGGCTGGCGCTGCCGCGCGCGTGGTTGGTGAGTGAGCGAGCGGCCGCGCGCAGGACGAGCAGGTGGACGAGGAGGAGGATCGGGATCCCGGCCCCGACCCCGGCGCGGTCCCTATCAGTCCGTCCCTGCTCGCGGGGGCCGCCGTGCTCGCCCGGCCCCTGCGCTAAGGGCCGCCCGCCTTTTGTGCGACCCGCCCTCCCCTCACGTTCCTGCGCCAGGGAGGCGGCGGGAAAAGCGGGAGCCGCCGTGGCGCGGGCCGGGTG
>VWYI01030341.1:39329-91449 GCA_013399455.1 Anthoscopus minutus | reverse complement strand
CGCACGCCGCTGCCCCTTAGCCACCTACCCCGGCGGCTTCTCCCCGCCACCTGTGCGGGCGCTCCCGGGGGCCGAACTCGCGGCCTCCGCGGCGCGGGCCGGCACTCACGCGCCGTTATTTGAACGCCTCGTAGAACGACTGGAGCGGGGCGGAGGGAAGCGGCGCTTGGGGAACGAGCCGAACGATGTCCCGGGACGGCGTGGAAGGCAGCGTGACCGCCTAGACCCGCGGGAGGAGCGGCCGCTTTGGCGCTCGGGTACGGCGTGCGCGGGGTCGGGCGGTGCGGTGTGGTCCGGTCCAGGCCAGGCGGCGGCGGCGGGGGATGCGCTGCCGGCGCGGGAGCCGCGCGGAGGTGATCGCCTGTAAGTATCGCTGTCCAGTGCCAGGAGAGAGCTGGCCCGGGGGGAAATCCTTATCAGATCGGAAGAGTTAGTTAGGGCGTGTGCCTTGCCTTCGGGTTTCTCAGGATTTTCCTGACTGAGCAAGGTAATATGGTTCCGTAAGGATGCCGCTTGGGAGCTATGAGGGAGTGAAACAAGAATTAATTGGTCAGAAAAGCGCTTCAAGATTAGCGGGTCTGACCTGTAACCGAATGTTTTCTCTGAGCCTGAGGTGAGGGTGCCTGGGTGACATCTGAAATGGTGTCTGAAAAGCTCTGCATGCTGCTTTATGTTAAAGGAAGCTTGCGTCGATTGGAGGTTGTTTTAATGTTTTGGTTTGTAAAAACCTGTTAATGCTTACCTGTGAGGTGCATTTAGCTCAGTCCTGTTGGAGGAGGGCCGGGTGAAAATACACAGAATCACAGATTAATTAGGGTTGGAAGGGACCTCTGGAGATCATTTAGTCCAGTCCCCCTGCCAAGGCAGCATGACCTAGAGCAGGTGACATAGGAATGCCTCCAGGTGGGTTGGATTGTCTCCAGAGATCTCCCTGGGCAGCCTGTTCCAGGACTTTTATGCCCTCAAAGTAAAGAATTTCTTTCCACCTTTTTTACAGTGGAACTTCTTGTGTTTTTATGTATAGCCATTGCTCCTTATCCTGTTGCTGGGCACCACTGAAAACAGTCTTGCACCATCCGGTTGGCACCTATCTTGATGAAATTTAAATACCGTAATGAAATTCCCTCTCAATTGTCTCCAGATTCAGTAGGCCCAGCTCCCACAGTCTCCTCTCATAAGATGCAATTTGTGTCAAGGGCAGTTGTTTCAGCAAGAAGTTTCATCAGCTGTATACAATTTTGCCTGATGTCTTATTATGTAGCCACTGTGGTGTTTACATGACTTTGGTTTTGTAAGGATTTTATCTTTCAATATGGCATGGTACATATGAGTTAGGAATGGATAGGCTCAGATTACCTGTTATTTCCAGAATATTTATTGTGAGGTAAGCTGTGCTGCTTTTAGTAGGAGAAAGGATATTTTACAAGTATCCTCCTTTAAAAGAACTTAATTGACTCTGTTCAGGTGTGTGCACACCTGTATTGTGAAGTTTTTACGCTAATTGGGAGCCAAACATCTATTCTTATAATAGCAAGTCTTGTAAGTGGAAATAACTTTTACGTCAAAAGCTTCTAGCTTTTTCTATATATCAAGTAGTGAAATTCTTGTAATTCTTTCCTAAAAGAAGCATATGGTAAAAATCAAACATTTATAAAACCATAGTTGTTACAGTTGGACACTAAAGGACCTTTTTATTTTGGTACCAGAATCCAAGTTTTTTAAAAGCCTTCTCAGTTAATAGGTTACTTAAGCCAAATTTATAATTCGGTTAAAGTGGTCTTGCATATAATTTTTTAACCTAGTTTGTGAAAAGCAGAAATTAAGTTGTAGTCAAATGTTGGTGTAATTAGTTGTTTAAATTGTTTTAAAATATAAAATGACAGTTTGTTTTAAAGCATTCTTTAATGATTATCTTTTTGATGTATTTGTGAAATACTCTAGTACAGCACAAATTTCAGCTTGAAGTCCATTGGGAAAATCAGCTGCAGGAATGATGATCACATCCACCAAAACAGAATCATTGTTTGGATATGTTATTTAGAAGTTTCTAGGTTTAGTCAACTGTATTGTTGGGGTTTTTGGCTTGGGTTTTTTTTGATTCAGGTTTTTTGTGGGAGAAGTGGATAGTGGTTTGTTTGGGGTTTTTTGAGAGGATTAAATAAAGGAATCTGGTGTAGTGTTTGTTTAGGCCTTTTCAGTGTGTTCTTTTCTTGTTTTTTTAACCTGGTAGAAGTAAGAGTACTTCAGCATCAAAACAGAACAAAACCAAAAAGCCATTTAGAAACCTACAGGGATTTAAATTTGTTTTAGTTATTGTACCTCTATTCCAGTATGTTTGTACAGCCTACAAGTATAGTGGCTTAGATACCTAGTTTCTTAAGCCTTATAAAAAGTGTCTTTGTTTTCCCTTCTTTTTACTCTGTAGCTGAGCATTCGACCTCTTCTTTCCCCTGTACTTCTAGTTCTTTTTAAATGCGCAGACTGGATTTTTCAATGTGTAGTGGAAGTTTTGTTAAGTTTTTGTATCCTTTTATTGGTTTGTTTAAACCTGTGATTGTATATGTGCGGACTGTGTGCTGTTAGTGATGGACAATGTACAACTGAAAGGGAACAGTTCACTGAGCTTCTTGGCTTGACAAGAATCAAGTATGTAAAAAGTTGCTTTGTTGGCAGGAACTTTTTAAAACAAAAACAAATCAGCAACCTGACTGTTGATAAAGCAGAGGCAGATGCAGGTGCTTTTTAATAAAGTAGTTCTCAGAGCAGAGACAACCAAAGGAGCAGCAGAATGTTTTCTGGACACTGGAAGAACAGCTGCTTGAAATCAGTCTGCGTGTCTGTTTAGTCTAGAATCTTGTCTCAGGAATGGAAACTCATTTATGCAAAAATGAGAGAAAAGAATAATAACAGTAGCCATTGTTAGGAGGTTGCTGCTCTTTGGTAGAAAAACTATTTTTGTTGTGTATTCAATCAAATTAAATTATCTTTTTGCAGAGAATCAGGATGACTAAAAAAAGGAAACGTCAGGAAGATTTCCAGAAAGTGAAATTAAAAGTTGGGAAAAAAAAGCCTAAACTAGAAAATGCAACTGATACTACCTTCAAAACAAAGGCCATACAAATTCCTGAGCAGCTTAAAGAAGATGGAGTGCTTCCTACGCAAAATAGAAAACTTAACATAAAGGTATATTGTGATACTACATTCTGAAATGACAGAAAATGGCTTGCCTTTTTTCTGGGTTTACTATGTTTACTGCAGTTTGGGAAGAAAACATTTTTTTTTAAGAAATAAATGCAACAGGCTATCTGAATACAGTCCTGTTTTTAAAGAATCTTGTCTTTCTCTGGGGGTTTTCCTTTGTGTCATCTTCTGTCTCGTGCAGCTCTCTGCTTAGACTGAAGAAAGGTGTTCAGGTTGAGGTTTTGTAGTACTCCTTTTGAGAGTGAGAGGACTTGCCTTTGGTTATTCCTCTGTTGAGTCAGTAGGGTTGTGCATAAACTTAAGAATGAGACCTAAGGACAAGTCACTTTATCTTATTTTTCCTATCACTGAATTCTGATTATTTTTTAATTGTTGTGCTATAAATGCATACCATGTTTGTTCTAAAAACATTTTGCTATTATGAAAAGCAGTACATTGTAAAAATATTCTGTATTTTTAAGTGTTTAGGGAAAATGTGCAGAAAATATGTGGGGGAAGTTTGAACAGCTTAAAGTAATAGCAATGGCAAGTGTATATGTTTGTTTCTTTATAGGATCTGCTCTCACAGATGCATCACTATAGTCCTGGGGTTAAGCATAATGCACTTCTTGGACTCAAAGAACTCCTGTCTCAGTATCCCTTTGTAATTGATGCACACCTTTCCAGTATAATAAGTGAGGTGGCAGCTGTGTTTACAGACAAAGATTCCAGTGTCAGAGGAGCAGCTGTTCACCTGCTGCAGTTCTTGGCTTCAAAAATAAGAGCGGAACAGATTGCTCCATTTTTTCCTTTGGTAAGTGCCCATCTCTCTAGTGCCATGACTCATATCAGTGAGGGAATTCAGGAAGATTCATTGAAAGTCTTGGATGTTTTATTGGAAGCATACCCAGCTCTTCTTACAGACCGCAGCATTATATTGTTGAAGAATTTTGTAGAGCTTATTTCTCACCAGCAACTCTCAAAAAGACTGAAAAGCAGGGATAAACTATCCTGGATGCTCTCTGTTAACCCAAATCGCAGAGTAACTTCTCAGCAGTGGAGGTTGAATGTACTTACCAGGCTCAAGAAGTTTCTCCAAGCAGTGGTAGATGGATCCAGTGATACTGAGGATGAAGGGCTTCAAGAGCAGGAGAACTCTCATTCTGTGAGGAACCCAATATGTATTAGTTGGAAGCTCCACGCAAATAATCAGCAACATATACAACTGTTTGAAAGTGGTGGCTTACGACCAAAGAGCAACTCATCATTTAGACTGAGGTGAGAAAATGTTAACTGATTTGGGAATTAATGTCAACTGTGTGACTGCAACTTGATTTTTTGTGGGGTTGTCCCTTGGCCATATTTTAAGACACTTGGTGTAATGTGTAGTCTTACTGCCGAAACTTGAAATTATAGAAAAACTTAGCAGATAACTGTATTATGTTTATATAATGAACTTTTCTGTTAAAAAGTCTGCTATTAGTAATAATTTTGGATAACCAGCTCTGTTGGGATATTTTTGGAACTGACAACTTCTTGAAGGATGTCAAACAGACCTTAGAGGCAAGTAGGCAAATTTCTTTATGTGAAATGTAAACTTGTTTGTCATAATGAATTTAACTTAAATTTTGTGCTTTTACCTTCAAGAGTATCGTTAAGTTAAGGAGTCTGATCTTTTACTGTAGCTCCTTTCAAAAAGGACAGCAGGATGAGATCCGTCTGGTGGTATGAAGTTCTGCTGAGTTTCTAATTCTGGATGTTGTAATCACTTCACCAGTTTATATATTCATTGTGGATGAAAGATGTCTCAGCTGAGACATGCTGATAAATATGAAAGAAAGTGTAGCATGCTTAGTCGCAGAAAGGTTTGTGTGGGTTTCAGTAGTACTCTAAACAGATGTGAGGTGAAGTTAAGGGAGAAATAAACAGCTGTTTAGATTTCTCTTCCTCCTCTCTGATTCACTCACTAGAAGGGAACCTCCCTGCTCACATCATGGTACTTTTTGAACATTGGCATCCTTATATGCCTTACTATGGCATTTTACATACCTGCTGGCAGAGACCTGGAAGCAGTTTAGCTGTTACACAGCTCTGTTCCCTGTAGACACCAAGGTGATTTGGAGAGAAACCACAACCCTTGTTTCACTGCTGAAGACAAAATAAGAGGTATAAAGCAGTTACACCAAATTCATCTGGAAATTCAGTGGCAAAAAAGGGTATAAAACCGACTGCCTACTCCGTTACTAGGTCCATCTTATGCCTTTGGAGGAATGAAGGGCAGAAGAGGTGCTCTGTTTGAATACCGTAGGTGTTGGCTTGAATTAGCAGGTGTTTTTCATTTCTGTCAGGGATAGACATCTGTTCCTGCTCTTCTAGGCTTTCTCTTTGGAGGCAGCATATTACTTATGGTAGGTGTAGGAAATACTAAGCTAAGTAAAAAGTGCAGCTTATTCTCCTAAAAGTGGTTATCAGCATAAATGTTCAGTCATGACCAACAGTATCTGCTGAAGGTAAAATTTTAGCTGGCAGCCAGGCTGGTGAAGCCCCCTTGAGGCAGTGGAAGGGTTCAGTGCTGAGTACAGAATTATCCTTTTGAGTTCATCTTTGCAGTCAGAAGCACACAGTTGTGAACCCCTGTATATCAGAGGATGCTTGCTTGTATTGTGCCCTGGGTGATATGCAGTGATAGGCCCTGTAATAGCTGAAGATGCATTGTATCCAAGGTCTAGGAAAATAAACTTTACATCTGGTGTCACCTGAATTGAATTCCACTCTTCTGAGTAGCTAGATTTTGATGAAACATCGGGATATGCTTCTGGTTATAAATACATACAAAAAGATGTTTGCAAGCATGAGGAGGAGCCAGAAGAATAGAAGGAAACATGGCTAGAATCCAAGGCGAAATTGGCAAAGCAAGCTGATGGCAGCAGAACAGAAGAATAGAAAGGGAAGGATCATCTGCTGAAGGTACTAAAATGTTCTTATTTTATTGCATTTGTGCATATTTTTGGTGTATTCATTTTTCACAAAGGGCCAGTAGAGTTTGTTTTAGCGACTGTGTGAAGGTCCAGTAAGGAAGAGGTGTGGTGGTGGTTTTCATATTTGTCACTGAAATAATTTCTAATAATCTAAAGGTGTTTAATTCTGTGACTTCCAATCCCAGTTGTTGGCTTTTACGGACATTCCCAGGCCTCTGCTATGGCCACTATTGCAAGGACAAAAATTAGTTGCAATAAGAGGTGCAATACTCAATGTATGTGTGTTTAAAATCAAATACTCGAGTCTAGGGCTAGCTAAGGTCACCAAACCATAAGTAAATATTTGCAGTGTGTATGTGTGTATTGATGATCTTGTCACTAATACTGCAAGTAAGTTGCAACTTTGTTCTTTAACAAGTAGGCTAGGCTTCCAAACAGTGTAATTGTATGCTAAATTTTTAAAGTTACCGTATCTGTTTAATCTTGCAAACTCATTGAACAGGGCTGACATATCCTTGATAACCTAGTGATTATGGAATGAGATTTTCTGAATCAGTTTACAGTATTGGTGTTTAATGAAAGGAATAGATTCTGGACTTTGAATGCTGAATGATTAAATGATGCAAGTCTTATGACTTTATTATATTTTGTTGTGTGCTAGATCTTCCCACTGTGTGTAAATTAAAAATTGCAGTGTATTAGGAAATTGTTAGAATGTATTCTTTGCATTATGTACTGACTGCTGCTTTTTGCATCACACTCATTTCAGATGTGGAAAACCAGAAAGCCTTCACAACTCAAATGTGGTACCAAGGCATATGATGGATTTTTTTTTTTTACTGGAAGAGAAACAGTTGAGCTTCAGATTCTGCTGAGAGAGGACGATATGAAGCTGCAGAGAGAAGCAAAAATTACTTGAGAGACTGAAATGGAAGATGAAGCGTAGCCAATAAATATGTACATGTGCATCAAAGAGAAATGAAAATGCAGTTCACTCGGTGTGCTATGTGTTTGCTGCATTTGGCAGTGCACACAGAAAAGGAGGACAAGTAACCTGGCTTAAACTGCAAGCTATAAAAACTTCCAAAGACTTTTCCTGTTTTAAAAAACAGCAAGTTGTTACCCTATTTTCTGTTTCTTTTACACTTCCTTGACTTCCTTTTGCTGAATTTCTGTTGTCTTCTTACTGACAAATGCAGATATTTACACAATTTTTGTTTGGTTGGTCTTGCTGTATAAAAATAATGTCATTTTAAAGAAAAATGACAGCATAAGGGGTACACAAATATCTTGCAGCTCCCTTCAATAATATTTCATTCTGTTACAAAGGTAATTTGCAGTGTTTCCAAGAGTCACCCTACCACTCTAGAGTAGTGATAACACATATGTGACAGAGTAATTGACATCAAATCTGCCTAGGTCGAGCGAACCTGGATTGCTGAGGATACTGTACTAATCAAATAAATGCTGGACAGATTATTATAATACTTTGTTATCATCTGTTACTGGCACTTACATTTTATTTTACACTTTTATTGTTAACCTTGAATATGTGGAGGAATCTTACCTTGAGAGATGGAGGCTGCTTCTGCAGGGGTACATGAAAGCTATGCTAAGTATTCTTACCAAAATGCTTTCAGCAGCTGGGAGGAGTATCCCTTTTGGCATGAGTTCTTCCTTTTTCCATTCCTTGTTTCAGAAAAGTACTGAAATATTTGTGTGTGTGTGTGTTACACTTCTGTAGGAATCTTCGAGTGTGAATTACCAACTTCTCTGGTTTCATGGACTATTCACTTTTTAATTGGGAGATTTTTGTGTTCTTTAAATAGATTGCTGGAATTCCAGAGTTCTGTAATATCAGGGTTTTTTATAAAAGAAATTATTAAAGACTGCTACTTTAGAACTATCCCAGCCCATTACTGAAATTTCAGACTCTCATCTGAGGGTGTAATCCTGTCACAGCATAGCATTTACAGGACAACCTCACATTTTCAATGAGATTATAGTCTTGGTATCAGCTGGCTTTAGAATTCATTGTGGTTGTAACTGAAAGATGGAATTTGTCTCCTGTATTTGAGATGAGTTAAAAAGCCTAAGATTAAACCATTCACCTTAAACTCTATAGTGTGAAAGAAGCCAGTGTCTACTGCAGTGCCTGCAGCACAGAAAGGAAATAAGGCAATGAAACAGACTGATAAACCAAATTATATTTAATGAATATGTTGGTTGCTGCAGTTAAAGCTAAGCTTTATACAATTTTTACATGTTTGATAATTGTAGTAACTACTAAAGTAATGCAAAGTTTTTTCCTTATGATCAGTTACGTTTCCACATCCCTTCTATTTTTTGCTGGAGATCTAAATTCTCTCCCTCATCTTACCTTCATTGAAAAACAGCTTATATTTTTCACACTTGGTTTTTATTCCTTCTCCCTATTCCTTTAACATGTCATTAATACCTGGCTTTGTTTTGGTTTAGTAATTTCCTTGATCACTGATACCATCAAGAAATGGCAGAATAAAATTTTCTCTTATTATTTGTATTATAGATGATGGCAACAACATGTAGCTTCATAGGAGAATATAACTAATTGGATAATTTAGAAATGACTCGGGAAAACTGCTTTACATCTTCAGTATGAAATTAGAGTATTTGTAAACAAAAGTTTTGCAGGTCTGTGGAAAGTTCTTCAGATCTTATTTTGAGAGTATATGTAAAGAAAAACGACTTGGACGTCATCACTGAAATAGAAAGGAGTTTAATAGGAGGTTCAATATGCTAATCTTAATGTATGTTAGGATATTAGAATTATGATAGGAATTCCCTACTATGAATTAGGAAGCAAAATCCTAATGGAAAACAATTTCACAAATGGTCAGTTGAAATTGTTGTTGCCTTTTTTAACAGAATCTGTACTCCTTATAATTAACAGGAATTATTCAGGGTTTTAGTTCTTTAAAGAATCTTCTACTTGAAATGGATAAAAATTTCTTGAATTTGTCCAGTAGCAGGATTGGGTCATATCTGCTTATTATCCCTTTAGAGACAGGAAGTGTTTTTTGAGTGGAGGGAGAAAAAGAGTTGGTTTTCTTGATTTCTGGCAGATGTTATTTTAATCTAAACTGTATCTTAGTTTTTAATGTTTTTTTAATTCATTATCAGGTAATTTTCTGTTTAGTTGCTTTTCAGAGCATAATAGCTAAACATCAGGTGGGAACCAAAGGTATATTTTTACAGGAACATTTTTTTCTACACTTAATATGAAAAACATTGTGTTTATTATAGTTGGAGATGGTTATTAACAGTAATAAACCTCATGCATTTGACAATACCTTGTAGTCAGTTTCGTTATTTTAATGAGCTTAAAAGTTTTTTTGTTATTTTTTTTGTAGTGCTGTATAATTCCTTCCTGTTGGTTGAAGATGATAGGATAATGCATATCATATTTCTTCATTTCTTAGACTTTACATGTAACAATGGGGAAAGAAATACTAAAATGTAAGAAGTTGTTAAAGAGACACACAAATTTGCAGGGAGACTTGGGAGTATGCTTGCTGTAGATGGTTTGAACTCCTTTTTTTCCATAGGGAAAAATCTAGCAAGAAAGTCAGCAAATACTTAATGTGTTAAAAAGGAACTTTTCCCATTATTCAGAAAACAGGAAAGTGGTATTACTGTATCTTGTTTTGAAAGGTGGGATCTTTATCTTTTTATGCTTTTTTTGCTTTTGTTGTTTAGGTCTCTGACAAGTGTAATGGACAGTGCGGAAAAAGGCCTGTCCTCGGCTGAAAACTTAAAAGGTTTTATTGAGATAATAATTCCATTACTGATTGAGTGCTGGATTGAAGCATCTCCTACACAATCAGCTCCCATTCTTGGAAACCTTTTGGAATCAGAATCTCAGCAGCTTATGCAGCAAGTTCTTAGCATAATACATTTATTGTGGAAACTCACAAAGCGACATGATGAAACGTACAAAATGGTAAGGGAGAAATGATCCATGGCATAATGATGACAGTTCATTTTGTTTTGATAAGAAACTAGTGGTTTGGTGATTTGAGGTAGTCAACATACTTTTTTAAGAGATAAAAAGCCTAGGTGTTGAGTAGATTTTGAATCTGGATTTTGTTGCCTCTTACTGTAGAAAAGAATCTGTTGAACTGAGCCACGAGTTCAGTAAATAGTCTCCAGGAATCCTCCTTGACTGCAGCACAAAAGCTTTGAAACTGGAATTGGTGTTGGAGAAGAGGAGCATTTTGTCTCCCAGATAACAAATTGGAACAAAGTGTAGAATGAGGTTGTTTGTTCCTTGTTTTTGTGTGTTGAAAAATTTCATGGGAGTGAGTAGGAATGAACAAAGCCTAAATGTTGGAAAGCTAGAAGATAATGGTGGTCTGAAATCCTGTAATTTTTGGTGCAGTCTGTGTTCCTGTGTCATGATTGGTAGGATCTTAAGATGTTGAATCAAAAAGGATTTTAGGGAGTATCCTCTCAAGTTGTCTTTTTTATGCCTAAGTTATATTCTCCATCATTTACTTAGATAACTGAATTGCTGTTTTTAGTAATTTTGCTGCTTTTCCATAAACTTTGCAAATTGGGAAAAGAACCCAATTTCAGCTTTGACTATTGAGTGGTTGGAAGGAATGTCTTGGCTGATCTTTGTTTAACTTGTGTATAGAACTGTAGGTCCCTTTGCTAAATGAAAAGCTACACATAGGGTAATTATTGGAAAACATTTGTGGAATCATTACATTAGACTAAATGTACCAAACATACACAGCCTTGAGGGATGGATTCAGTGTGTCTGAACAAAACACACTGTTCCTCTTTCTCCTTCATCTTTTCTAGAGACACTCTTGAAAGTGGGCAAAAAGCAGGTACTTGACCTGATAAATTCCTGTGACAGCCTCCTGTCCCTAGCCTTTTTCTGAAGGCTCCTGCAGGAGGTGCTGCCCTTAGCCGTAGGGTGCCTGTATTTTGGCCATGTGAATGGCGTGCTCCTCTCTGAAGATATGAACTGGTTTGGGTACTCACGGTTGGATTATGACATTAAGTGTTTTGTGGGGAGAAAAAGAAAATCTGAGGTTCATACAACTTGGTTTTTTATGTAGCAGATTTTATTTTAGATAAATGCTTTGTTTTGTCTTTATAGTTACCTTTATATACAAAATACATTCAATGGCTCAGTTTGAAAAAGAAAGCTTTGCTTATTTAATAGCCTTTGGGCTTACAGGCCAAAGTGGTAATTACAGTCATTGTGGAAAACCACTCTGATTTTGCTTGCTGGAAAGCTATTGATCTTTGAAATAGTTTAATGGGCATTCTCTGTTCTTAATAGTTAAATATCAAAAAGATAATTCTGCCTGATCAATTTGATAGCAGTGCAGGCTTTTTTAGTGATGAGTTCTGCTGGATACTTTGTGGAATGATGACTGCTAACCCGCAAAGCAAAATTATTTGAAAATAATGAATAATTTTTCTGTAAGGGTGGCCTTTCTACTGAAAAGTGTCTTGTCGCGGGCTTTCAGCCACAAGTACATTGATGATAGGGAAAGATGAAAGAAATATTGGAATATGTTTTCTTGGAAAACTCAGGACAGTCATTGCAAGTAAACAGAGTCCACTCTGATTTTAATAACTCTGATAAGTTGATATAAAAGTACTTGCATTCAGATCTGTAACTCAATTTAGTATTGTGTATATCCACGTAAATATGTGCTAGAAAATATAGTGGTTCAGTTGGGATTACATACTGTTACTCAACCTTAACTTACATCATATTGTTACTTCCTTGTTTTGTGGGCCTTCATACACAGCACTTGAAAGTAAAGATGTATAAACAATTTTCAAACAGAAGTTAAAGTTCCTAGTTTGATTTATTCCAATAATGAATTTTGGAACATTGTTGGCTGGATTTATTTAATTTACTACCATGTTTTCTGTCTATCATCTGCTTTCCTTAACAGGAACTATGGCTCCGTATGAATTACCTTGTTGATTTCAAGCACCACTTCATGCGTCATTTTCCTTATTCTTTACAAGATACAGTAAAACACAAAAAGAAAGATCCGTGCAAAAGGTAAGAATAAAATCATGTAGCAGCTTTTAATTTTGTAAGAGAAGTGGGACAATGTGACTCATGCTTTATTGAATATTAAGTTTTTAATGGTAGAAAAGAACTTTTTATTGCCTATTGCTTGAAGCTCTGTGGAGATGCTGTTAGAGGAAAGTTGCATTGCTTCAAATGGAAAAGTTTTAGTTGTTCATTGTAAAATTATTGTATAGGAAGTTGTCTGAATAGCATCCAGTAGAAAATTAAGTGCTGCCTTAGAGAAATGAAAGTATTTTATTCAGCTCCTGATCTGGAATTTGCATATCGCTAAATGATTGTTTTAAGCTGACTGGTTTCATCTTTCTGCATGTTTTCTTCAGCTGACTGCTGAATTACATTAAACACAGTTCAAACATTCTTTTCACCTTCATATAGTCTTCTCTAGTTGTGTTATGGGGCTGGGTGAGCACAGCTTGGAGGGGGATGGGGCACACTGTGTCTGTCCTGTAGGGCAAAGCAATACTGGAGCAGAAGCCAAACACACATTTTTTCACTACTGAGCTGTCAGAGCAGATGCACCAATTCTCTTCTGGTGCAGGCCTGTGTAGTAAGTTATCTCCTCTCTCAGCTCCCCAGTGTGAGACTAAATTCATGCTGAAGTTGTTTTGAAATCCTTTTGCACCTTTGCAGTCTGCCACTGTCTAGAACACCTGGTGTATGTACAAGGGATATCAGCTGGCATCCATTTTTATTTCAAAAATAACTTGAAATCTTTCTGTTCTCCCCTCTTCTTCCCCTTAGCAACAGGAACTGTATGAAATCTTCAAACAACATAGATCATCTTTTACTGAATTTAACCTTGTGCGACATAATGGTTTCGTTAGCAAGCAGTTCAACACTTCAGACGGACTCTGGCTGGCTGGACATGATAAGGAAATTTGTGACAGATACTCTTCAGGATGGCAGCAAGTTGAATAGCAAGCAAGTGAACAGATTGCTTGGGGTGACTTGGAGACTAATGCAAATACAGCAAAACAAGGGTAAGATGAGTAGTTTCTGGAAAGCAAAATTGGGCGCTGACAAAGCCTGAGTTGTTTTAGCGTTTTAAGGTATGCACCTTATGTTCTCAGTTGCTGCATCATAATGTATTTTGTCATAGAGGTAAAACAAATTTCATGTAATATCCCTGCATGTAGCATTGCAGACTTTATTTTAGGAATGCTGTTAGATTCATACTGTTGATATGCAAAGTATGAATATATTTGTACCTGTTTTCTGGTTTTGCTTCTCAAGATACTCTTTTAAATGGAAGTAGTTTCTTTATATTGAAAAATTACTGCTACTAGGCTGTAGAGGTGCATGATACTTTAATATCTTAATCCTTATTTAAAGTCATTAACATAGCTGATAGACTCTCTGGAGTAGTGTCAGATGACCATTTTAGTTCTGTGATGATGCGAAATGCCAAGATACTTTTGATGGAAGCGGCTGTTGAGTATTTTCCAAGGTGTTCGATTTGAATCCTTTTCCAAGAAAAAACATTTCCAGTTATGACTTGCAGGACCAGTCCAATATTTTAGCTTGCTTTTTTTCTTTCATTTCAAGTACTACTTGGTTGTGTTCCAAATGAGACCTTGGATATAGAACTTCAAGAAAGGACTTTGTCAGTAAACAGAAAAGTGACAATAGTCTTTAGTGTTTTACCAGTGTGATAGAAATGAATTCCACACCCAAGTAGTTTATAGAAAAGTCCTTAGCAACCAATACAATTGTTAGAGATGTAAAATGAAAATATGTCAAATGTCCCTCAAATGCATTTTGGCAGTTAGCTATATTTCCTGCCAAATCCATTTTAATTGGGAATCTGTCTATTCCCATATCCCTGATGGGACGTGTCAGCACTCATTCCTGTCAGCACTTCAAATTTAGCTTTGTGTTAAAGGCAAATATTAATCCAAAGTCAGAGCCTGTTGCACCACCTGAGCTAAAGCAGAGGAATTGCTACTGAGGAAAGTAGCTTCCAAACAGTTGTTAGGCTGTTAGATCAGATACTTCGGGCCTTTCTTTGTAATGAAATGTGGATTTTTTTTTTTTAACTTTGCCAAAAAGTGGATAATAGCTTGTGTTTTTTCTATACAAAGTGGCTATTTTAGTGCAATAATTTTTCTCAGGAATCCAGAAAATAAATAAGCTTTAAAAAAGTTACAATGAAATTGTGGAAGATTAATGTGTATGGATCTTTTCTGCTGATCCTTTAAAAGTTCAGTGTGAAGTTACCTTACAAAGCTGTGTCTGTTTGTGTGGATGGTTTATCTCATCCCTTCAAGATAATACTTGTGCAGTACTGAAAACCTGACTAGATGTCAGACTGTACTTGATCTACAAGCTGTAGAGGAGATACAGCCTTGTACTGTTTACTTGTTGAGTACAGCCTTGTACTGTAACCTTGTACTTGATACTGGAGGATGGTTCAACAAGAAGTGCAAAGCTCTGCACCTGGAGAGGAACAAGCCCATGCACTCTACATGCTGGGGGATAACCAGGTGGAAGCAGCTTGGCAGTAAAGGACCAGGGCTCCAGGTGGAACCAGCAATAGCCCTTGTGGCAAAAAAGCCCAGTGGGGTCCTGGCTGCATTAGGAGTGTTGACAGCAGGTTGAGGGAGATGATCCTGCCCCTTTGCTCTGCACTGATATGGCCAGCTCTGGAGCAGTGTGTCCAATTTGGGACTCCCCAGTACAAGAGTGGCATGGACATACTGGTGAGAGTCCAGCAAAGGCTGTGAAGGTGGTGAAGACACTGGAGCATCTCACCTGTGAGGAAGGGCTGAGTGAACTGGAGATAAGAAGATTCAGGAAGCATCTTATTAATGTATGTAAATACTTTAAGGAGGGGTGCAGAGAGGGAGACAGGCTCTTTTCAGTGGTGTCCAGTGACAGGTCAAGCAGTGGGCACAAACTGAAGCACAAGAGATGCTGTCTGAACATGGGGAACACCCTTTTCACTGTAAGGATGGCCAAGCAGTGGCACAGTTGCCTGTAGTGACAGTGGAGTCTCCATCATTGGAGATACTCAGAAGCCATCTGGACATAGTTGTGAGCAGCCAGATCTAGCTGATCTAGTTTCAAAGAAGCTCAGAATCATTCATTCCCACTTCAGTCATTATGTGATTCTATGGAAGGAAAACTTTCTGTCCTTGACTGGATTTTTTGATAACGCTGTAGAAATTTTGAACTGTGTTGTGCCAGATGGGACTGCAAAAGATGGTACATACAAAAAAATTAACTCTTGATTTGTTGAAAACCTATTTGACTTTGAAATCTGGAAGGGTATGTGTTTTTTAGAAGAGAAAACAAAGTGAAAAATGATCCATTACAGTTAAAAAAAAGTTTAGTGCACAATGGAATCAAAAAAGGGAAGTTTACATAGAAAAACCAAAAGAGCTAATGAAAAAGAGATTAAATAAAACCATAGTGAACCTCCTGTGCATTATGCCACACAAGCATGGTTCCATTTTTCTGGATTGCCTGTTTTGAGTAGGGGTTTATGCTGGGTTGAAATGCACATATCTCCCTTCTTCTGTGAATGTGTAGCTGTGTTTGAAGATTTATCTCCATTGCTTAAGATCAAACTTGGGCCTCTCTGTAATTAGGAAGTCTGCTCCTTTCTTGCATTTCTCAGGTATGACTTCAACAGCAGCTTGCCTGCTAGTTGTGTTTTTGATAAATTTTCTTCATGCAATGAAAGAGAGCACGCTCAGTTGCTTCAGGAGGAGGCTTGACATGTGCCTGTTAAAACTGAAATGTTTTAAAACCTCATGAGTTCTTCAGCTGTATCTTGGACTTCTGTATAATGTGGGCCTTTTAAAGTATTACTTCTTAAGAGTCTTTTAAAATTGCTTCCATTTTTAAACTTGTCCTGTTCACATGAAACAATTCAAATAGTAGGACCTGTTTTTATTAGCATGCCACAGAGTTACTGGGAAGTGAGAATTCTACTCACTCAGAATATTTATTTGTTTTGATATTTTTTCAGTTAACAGTTCATCAACTAGCTATAAACTACATAAAGATGTAATTGTTATTCGTTTAAGACTAAGCAATTGTTCTGTTTAAAAAATGCTGTCCAAGGTGAATCTTCACTTCTGAACACAAGTGAATTGAGTAAGCTGATACTCCTGAGGCATTGAAAAAAATTTAATAATATTTGTCTTAGTTACATGAAATATTAGAATGGATTTTATTTTTCTGTTGAAAAATAAGTTGGAGTTCAACTCAGTTATGTCTCCTGCTTCATGCTGCATGCTGCATGTGACCATGCCATTTCAGGTGATTTTTGGTAATCCTTATATGGTAACTTGAAGTTGAGTAAGAGTTTCACAGACCAAGACTGGCCCCTGACTGGACCATTTTTAGAAAGGAACATTCTTGTTTAGAAAGGAACATTCTGTGGGTAGAAGTTGCTCTGTTCTGTGGAACACAATATTTTATCTGGTTTTGTATGCATTACTGAGACTGATCCATGTACCTGGGTGAAAAGACATTTGTCAGCTTTGGTTTAAGAAGATAATGAAGTGATTGCTACTACTTAAGTGTGCCTTAATTGGATTGGATTCCTTGCGACCACAAGCTCTTCTGTGACAAGCTGCGTCAGGTCTCATACCTTTCATGTATTGCTTAAATTTTAGGCTGCTTTCCTATTCTTTCCAGGCTTGTCTTCTCTGAATTCAGGTATTTTTCCATGCTTTGTTAATTTTTTGATCTGGTAGTTTAGTCTGGTTTACAAAGAAAATGTTTGGTCTCTTTCTCAGTCTATTACAGTAAGTTCTTATTACAGTAAGTAATAAGTAAGAACTTATTACAGTAAGTTTTGCATTTGCTGGCTAATTTTAGCCAATTTGGTCGCAGTTGAAAAGCTTTCAAATGTTGTTTTAGGTCTGGTGATAACACATGGTTGATAAGAGCTTTAGAGAAGGAAAGGTTGCAGGGGAGTTAGCAGTTCTTGCAGTGTCTTACCAGCAGCCTCCTAAGATATTTATTTTCTGGTTAATTAGCAAGTGTAACTTGGAGCCAGCTGGTTCAGAGATAGGGAGAGCTGGTGAGGTTGGCTTGTGTGGTAGGGAGAACTGAAGGCAGTGTAACTGATGTTTTGGGGAGCAGATGTAAACGAATAGAGAACATTGATCTGAGGTTACTGCACTCAGGGAAAAGGATTGGAAGCTAATTTTGAAAAGCAGGAATTTATTGGTTCTCAGCTACCTTGCAACCTGTCTTCAGGAAGTTCTGAAGTTTTCACTTGCATGTTGTCTCTATTCTTTTGTCTGTTTCATTCACAAGCTGCACAAGAAAATGTTTCAATGGCTTAGAAGTCAGTAGAGAAATGACTTCAAAACATTTTGGTACTTCCCTCTGAAGTTCAGTGTAAACAGTTGTAGATAAAGATCACAGCTCTGTGTGTGTATGCATGTATAAAATGAGAAGATTAAAAAGTACTACTTCTGATTTTTTTTTCCCAGTAGCAACGGAACCCTTGATAAGAGCAGTATATACACTGTACCAGCAAAGGAATCTGCTCTTTCCAGTTCGTACATTGCTTTTGAAATTTTTTAGCAGAGTTTACCAAAAAGAAGATTTGAGGACACAAAGAATCAGGTAAAAAAAATTCAAATTCTCTACCATTTCAAAATAGTGTATTGAGTTCAGGAGTGAGAATACTGAATTTATATGTAGATGTCATAAAACTTCATTTTGAATCTTTTTTCAGTGGAACTTGAAGGTTTATGTTCTTTGTGAGATGGAGATGTATCAGCTTAGTTGTCTATCTTAGCATAAGTACTGGGTAGATCTCAATGACAAATTTTAGCTTGAATTACACTGCTGCAAGCTTTTTGTTATTGACTGTGTGGCAGTCGTCAGTGGATGTGTGAAGATCGTGCAGCTGTAACCGTGGAGCACTTCCATCACTTCAGCTTGAGGTCATGAGCTTGTCACTTAGTGCCTTTGGTGTTCTGGTAGTGGCTGTGTAGCCTTTGACTTACTTTCTTCAAGAAAAATACACTGTTGTTTTGGGGGTATGGTTCTAAAGAGACTGGGTTTAAGAAAGTGTTCTTAGTGTTCTTGTCCTTCTGGCCTCCTGGTTCATCGTGGGATCTGTTAGATCATGGGCGTCTTTCAGATATCTGCCTTGTTTCAGCTGTAGTAAGAGGAGATTATTCTCTCTATGTGATGGTGTTGCAATAGTTTTTAATTAATGAAGTGTGTCCAGATTGTCTCCAAATCTTAACTTTGCTAGAATGTATTTTTCAGCCAAGTCATCTAGTTCCAGGTTGTAAAAACCTCAAACACAAATGTGTTGATGTGTACGCGTCAATCCTGCTCGTTTTGGAACTGTAGGTCCCCTTCAGGTAGTGTAAAGCAGCTCTAAGCCTTGGGGAAGACTCTCTTCTCCAGACTGAGCAACAGCAGGTCTCTTAGCCTGTCTTCATAGGAGAGGTGCTCCCGATCTCTGATGATCTTCATAGCCTCCTTGGACTTGCTCCAATAGCTCCATGTCCTTCTTATTTCTGGAGATCCAGAGCTGGATGCAGCATTCCAGCTGAGATCCCACCGGAGCAGAGTACCCTTCTGTGACCTTCTGCCCACACTGCTTTTGATCCAGCCCAGAACACATGTGATCTGTTTCTGCCACTAAAGTCAAACCTCAGGTCTCTCAGAAGTCCTGACATCTGCTAACACAGTAAAGTTTTCGGAAAATTGTTGCCTTATACAACTTCTTTGCTTTGTTACATCATGTGTTGTGGTAATGCCTGAGTATATGTAATTAGATTTATAGCCAGAAATAATCTAATGCTATGTTCTGAACAGTATAAAATGTAGAGAATATGAAGGACTAGGAAGAATACTTGGGAATATCCCATCTTCCTCTTCTTTTCACACAGAGTGAAAAAGATCTTTTTCATACTGACTAATTTCCCTGAGGTTACATAACCACTGTTCTCTTTTCAGGTACTTACCTGAAAATCTTAAGCATCTCATTCAGTTTCATGTGATCATAAGACTATCTGGAAAGCTTTAACTTTCTATCTTTAGACATCACAAATAAGAATAGTTTTGCTGCTGTTCCTCTTAGGCTTCTACATGGTTCTGTGACATTTTTAGTAACAGAAGAATGAAATCTCAAGAATTCTTTGCAAAAAAGTATGACTACACTTACATCTAACAAGATATTTGAAGACAATGTAATGTTTTTGTACTGCACATACTATACATAATATTTTTGTGCTCCATTTCTTTCCTTTAGAAAGAAGTGGGATTTTAAAATTTCTTCAGAAACTGGACTTCAAGATGTGGACTGTTCAGTAGCTCCTGGACAACATTCATACTCTTTCATTCAGTTTGATGTTGTTGCTTTTTCAGCCCTCCTCTGACTGTTCTTCTCATTCTTTTAATTTATTTTTTTTTTTCTCAGAAGCTTGTCAAGAACAGTGTAAGAGGAACAGAATTAACATTGGAACATTTTTCTGGATTTTTTTGAGAATATATTTATTTTTTAGATGTGTCTGATTCAAAGGATAAAGTAGGAGCTTTTGGCTTTTTGCTGCCTGTGGGGAAAAAAACTTGACTGATTTATTGTGTGGTTCAGAATTAAGTTCTGTCTTGATGTTTTAGTTTATCTTCACCCCTAATCACTGCATGCATACCGTGCACTATGTGTGAATAAGCATATGTAGTGTGTGTGTGTGCGTGCACATGTGCATTTATATATGGTAAGAGTCTGAAAAGGCTATTCAGCCTCACAGTCTGCCTTCAGCACTGACCTATATGAGATCCTATAGGAAGAAGACAAGAATTACATAATACTCTAAGCTTCCAACCATTTGAAGCCTGTACTTCCTCACCCTGCAGAGCTTCCTGGGTATTGGTATTACGAGCTTTTCTCATCATTCCTTGGACCAGTCTAAATCAAAAGCAGCTGCACTATCCTCTGGCAGGGAGTGACAAGGCTCAGCTGTGTCAAGACCCAATTTACTTTTGCTTGTTTAATCCTGACTCCTTCTAGCTTCCTTTGATATTGCATCTGCTTCTTTCCAAGGAAGACGAATCAAATGTTTTATTCCCATCCACAGTTTTCAGGTCAAGTGATTTGAGACCTCTGAGCCCACCTCCAACTCACCCATTTCAATAGTCTGTTCTCTGGGCTTTTCCTGCTGTTCAGGAGTTCGTGTCTATGCAAGGCCCTTCCCTCTTGTGTCTTGTGTACTTAATATCCTTGAAAAGTTTTTGGTTGACAGATCTTTGAGAGTGAAATAATCTGTATCATCATCATGCTACACTTGTTGACATCTTCAAAGACCTACTTTGAACTTCTTGATTTGCACTTGGCAGCTTTTTTTCTTTCACTTTAGGTTGAAATGCTTTAGGTTTCTAAATGATACTTGATTTGATAAGCCAGGATGACATATAAATTGTAGCCTATGAAAGATAGGATTAGTCCATAAAATTGTTATAAAAACAACTTGGTCAAGAACGGGAAGAGAAGTTTGTTTGGGCTGCTGTTGTTTTGTCTTTTTTTTTTTTCCTCCAACTGACTTTTTCTGTCTTTCTTTAGAAGTCGAAGTAAAGTTTTATCTCGTTGGTTGGCTGGCTTACCTCAGCAACTAGCTCTGCTTGGCTTGAGGAACCCTGAGCTTTCCAATCAGCTCATTGATATCATTCATTCCGCTGCTTCTCGTTCAAACAAGGAATTGTTGCAAAGTTTACAAGCCACTGCTGCTCGAATATACGGTAAGACTTTGACCCTACAGCACAAGGAATTTTGTCCCTCACCTGGCAGGCAGGTTGTTATAGGAGGAAAATCCTGTTGTTTCCTAGGTGAACCTAAAGGCTGGATGAGGGGCAGGGTTGCAGATTGATTCAGTCCCCGAAAGGTTAGAATGAACTGTATATATCATTTACTAGAGAGTAAAAAGATTGAGATCTTTAGTTTAAGTTAGTAGGACTTAAATCTGCTAGACTGGAAACTTCAGTTTTTGTGTGTCAGAGAATCACAGAATCATTTAGGTTGAAAAACACCTCTAAGGTCCAAGTGGTAATGCAGCATGGCCAATCCACCACTAAACCATGTCCCCAAATACCGCATGTTTTTTGAACACTTCAGGAGATGGTGATACCACCACTTCCCTGGGCAGCTTGATCCAATGCCTAACTGCCCCTTCAGTGAAGAAATTTTTCCTAATATCCGATCCAAACCTCCCCTGGTATAACTTAAGGCCATTTCCTCTCATCCTGTCACTTGTTACCTGAAAGAGACTGACTTACCTGGGCAGCAACCTTTTAGGGTAATTATAGAGAACGATATGGTTCTTCTCCAACCCTTCTATTTTCTAGGCTAGTATTGCCTTTTTTTTTTCCTTCTCTTTTCCCCCCACCCCTTTCATGTTGGTTATAACATCCTCATGTAAGTGGGTAGCTGAGGTAGCAGCTGGGGTGCGTCCAGGCGCGTGCTGACCGTGTGTTGTGTGCCGCAGATCCGCTCGAGGGCACGCTGGTGCTGCTGCCGGCCGAGGCGCAGCGGCGCCTGGTGCAGCTCGTGTACTTCCTGCCCTGCTTGCCCGCCAGCCTGCTCGCCTGCCTCAGCCGCTGCTGCATCATGGGCAGGATGTCCTCCGACCTCGCCGCCACCCTCATCGGCATCCTGCACATGAGGTACCGCGCTCTGGGCTTGGCTCTAGCCAAAAACAGCCCTGGGTGGGAATCTTTAGTCATGAAGCGTGAACTTGATCGGTTTGCGCACAGAAAATCAGTACAACGTGCAGGAACTGATGGTGTGGTTGGCCTGTTGACTCTGTCTTTACACTGCCCCATTTTCTACAATACATGTTGAGAAAATCATACTGCTGTTTAGGTTGGAAAAGACCTTTAAGACCGAGTCCAACCATTAATCCAGTACTGCCAAGTCCACCACTAAACTATGTTTTTAAGCGCCATGTTCATCCATCCATATTATTTTACTGTTTTTGTAGCTATTCATGAACTCTGCCAAGAATTTTCGTCTTGAAATACAAACATTAGTGCTTTTGATACGTGGATCCTTTCAGTAAGGATGCAAAACAGCATTAGCCCATCACTTAGAAAATGTGTTAGGCTGTACGGTATTGAGCACCTTCTATCCAGACCACTGTCACCAGTGGTCTTTGTTCTGCCATGAATTGCAGCTTTTCCTTGTGAGCGCTTCAGTCTGACACAGCTGATAGTGAAAAACAGCTAACCAGTTTTTCTCATGTTCTGCTTTCTTTCAGCTCACTTTTTCTCCAGTTACTACACCTAAATAGCCAAGTTATAGTTGCTAGACAAGTGAAATTATTTGATTACAGTTTGAAATTATTCATGCTCTTGGTGTTTTTTTGCCTTTGAACTCAGGGAATGAAGCTGCTCTTCCATTTAAGTGAGTGGAGGGCTTGCTGAGATTTCACAAAAGTGTTTCGCTTCGCTGCTTCTGGGAAAAATATATTTTTCTCCTTTGGTCAATATTGTGGAACCGTGGATTAAACAAGCAGGAATTAAGCGTATATGAATTATGCTTAAAGCAATTCTTGATGCATTTTGGATATGAAACATTTTTGATTAAAATAGGACACAACACAATGTCCTGTCAAATACAGACCTGTTCATATTAGCTGTGTACCATGTGGGTAAGGTAACTAACATAATAAGCAATAGTGGTGAAATTTGTGTCCTATAGCTGTAATGCATTACTGCTGTAAAAGTGAAATTCTGCCTAGTTTTGGCAAGGTGAACATCAGATTTTATTCTTAAAAATTAAAAATTGCCTGCCATATACTGGAAGCTCAGTGGCAAAGAGTCACTGTAAGAACTACAGTCAGTAATAAGCACTCAGGTACTTATTTTGTTGTCAGATCTTAGTGGATCTTCATTGTGGATGATTTTTGTTGTAATAGAGTACCTGTTTAAAAATTACCGTAAAGCTGCAGATGGGCTGTGGGTATTTGATCCTTTTGGCAGAAGATGCAAGTGGTAGACGGAAGACAGTGTTCTTACCAAAAGTAGGTTACATTCAGAGACCAGAGGAGGAATAAATACTTTGTTTTCAGAGGTGCAAAGGAAATATTTTGATTTTAATTTATGACATTTGGAACATGTTTTAAACTTACTTTGGATTCAAAGACTGTAGGTAATCAACTCAAGAAGGCTATCTGAAATCACTAAAAGAAAGAAAAATGTACTGATGTGCTTAAAACAGTGCAGTTTTTTGTATTCTTAGTCCCTGACAGTCCTTCTTTCTGGAAGCCTGCAAGTTGCTCTTGACCGAGCATTGTTTTTATTTAATTAGGTTCTTCTCACTGCATTGAGAGGAAATCGGTATTAAGAACAGGAAGTTGATTAGTTCTCTTTAGAAGCACATCTGAAAATAATACAAGTCCTTGGGAAGATTAAATGACTCTTTCGTAGACAAAGTAAATGTAAAGGATTGAAAACACATTCTTAGCTATATATTCAAGTTAAAAGACAGGTTACAAAGTGCTTATAGATGACACCTCTTTTAGCTTTGGCTTAGGTGAAATGTATTTTGTGGAAAACTCCTTTCTTTAAATTTTTTGTTCAATCATCATGCCAGAAAACATTTTTTCTTAAAAGATTCATCTAGGGTGCCTCAAAAACTTAAGAGATCCAAGATGATGGAAATGTTTTTGGCTGAGGGTGGTGTCCAAAAAAAAGTTGGTTCATCTACTTAAACATGCAAAGATAGGGAAATAAGTAATAGTAAATATTAACTTTTCAAGAACAGAAGAGACTGATACTTCTTTTTCATGTTTGAACCTTAGCTGGTCTTTATGAGCTTCATAACCTGTTATTGCACACAGGATAAATGAACCAATTTTCTGTCTTGTCAGGAAGACCAAGCTGAACTATTGTATCCAGTTTTGTGGCTTGTTTTTAGATAATGACATGGACAGACTGGAGTGAGTTTCAGGAAGAGCAAAGAATGATAGTCTGTCAGTTATGATAATGGGAAATGACTGACAAATTGGCATTTTAGGCTGGTAAGGCTGGGAAGAAGTCAGAGTCAGTTGTGTAAAAGACTGTTGGAAAGGAGCGGAGGAGTGCTGTTTTAGTGGGATTAAAAATACAGACCTTAAATGCCAAAATAATGTTTGGATTTCAGTGCTAGCAAAGTTTTATGAAAGCAGAGATGCAATACTGGAATGGGTTGTGTAGCAATGGGATGCAAATATACTTCACTGGAAATACTTAATATCAGGCAATCAGCTTGGATATGGATGGCAGAGGGTAAAGCCTTGAAGGAAGTACAGGGGCCTGGGCAACTCCTGGTCATGGTTTATAGATCTTGTGATACTCAGAGTTAAACTTTAAAGTTTGTCAAATGAATGTTACTATAAAAAAACCTTTTTTTAATTCCACATTTCTGTGCCACAGCTTGGTTCGTGGGACATTTTCTGTGCTTTTAGTTTGTGACTTGGGTGGAGAAAACGGTCCCGAATCCACGGGGAACTGTCATTTACGAGTACCCCGCTGCTGTCAGTAGATGGCGCTGTTTCTCTTCCGGTGCATTCCTGTTCTCTGTGCTGAGCAGGGAGTCTCAATTAATTTCTCCTATGGAATCTACATATTATCCGTCAGCCTTAAATGGATTGCGTTCAGGAGCGTCAGAGTGTTTGCTACTTGTTCTTAATTTCTTCAACAGCCTTTATTCCCACTCTATTTTGACTGGCAGAGGATAGCTGTTTTTGCAAAGCATCTGAGAGTGCTTGTATGGAGCCATGCATATTTGTCAGGAACCAGCTACATTAAGGTGGATTCACTGATAGTACCTATAGATCATAATAAAACTTCCAGTTTTTCCCTGCACAATCATTAGAAACTCAAGGAACTTACAGGTTTTTTTGTGTGTAAGCTATCAAACTAATAGTATCCAGGTGGATAAGTATCCAGATAGTTCAAAGCACAGCCCTGTGATAATATCACGTGGTAACATTAAATTATAACTATTGTGTGTTAATATCAGGTGGTAACAATAAGTTATAATTACTGTGTGTTACCTTTCAGACCTTTTTTTCTTTGTTTATTAGAAGTGAATTTTTAAAATATTCAATAGTTTGACTTTTTATTTTTGCAATGGTGACCTGAAGACCCGAGTGGTGTGTAGGAGCCCATTAAGTGAGCTCTGTGTGCTGAGAATGAAAATGATGTTGGCAGTACTTCCATATAGAATGGGAAGTTTTCTGAGGCCATGGGAGGTTGGTTACCTAGACTGGTTAATTATTAGAATGGTTTCTGTAGCGCTTTTGGTCTACATTCACTGAAACTGGCAAAGACCAAGGACTATTCTGAGAGCTAAAATGCAGCCACCCCATTTTTGGATGCTGGTATGAACGTGGTGAGGTTAGCACTAATTAGCGTCTGTACCAGTGAACAGACATTGCTGGTGTTGGGGTCACTGGGATGGCTACAGCTGGTGAGTTGCAGGTGAAACTGAAGATCAGAAGGTATTGTAGTGGCTTAATTTCCCTACTCTTCTCCTCAAATGCCTGCCTTGTACCTACTGTGTGGATCTGAGATATAAGTAGCTTCAATAAATCCAGGTAGAGTTCTGAGAGATGGAAGTGTGCCAGGGTTTTGGGGTATAAGTCACACAGAAACAGGTGAGGAACAATGTGGAGCGGTGTGAGTAACAGTCTGTCACTTCTGCCTGAGAAATGAGAGAGAGCAGCTTCTTGACAGGAGATGAGTTCTCTCAGTTGGCCTCTGATGAGCTTATATTTATGGAGGAAAATGGAAGGGTAATATTTTAGAAAATGTTTTGCATCAAATCTACTAGATGGATTTCTTGGTGATCTTTAGATGGTACTATTTTGATGTATTGAGATAGGCAATTCATCTTGATGTGGTGTGCCACATTTCTAGAAGAGTTAACTTCAGTATTTATTTTTCATTTATGATTTATTGGAATAACTGTTAAATAAGTAAATAGTAGTTCACTGCTAGTTAAATGTGAATGGTTTAAGTGTTGGTTTGGAATATACAATATATGGCATGAGTGGATGGCTTGAAATTCCAGTGTTAGCTTTGCCTTGACAGTGGAGTTCTGGTAGTTCCTTGAGGCCATGGACGGTTCTCTCCGGCATGTGAAGAAATATATAAATCATTGATGGTCTGATAAGGACTAAGGTAATAAACTTTAGCAGTATCTGAGGTAGAACTGGAAAAAATTTTGGTGTGATCTCCCTATGCTTGCTTTCTACATTAATAGGGCAGAAGGGCTACTTCAAAATGGTTTTAAAAACTAGTGAGGCATGTACTTAATTTTTTGAGCACTTTTTGGAAGACTGAAGCAAATGTTTTTGTCAAATGTGGAAATGTATTAAATGTTGTAAATGTTCCTTCTTTTATAAGGTAGATTACTTTGTTTGCCTGAAAAAGAGGTCTGGTGTTTGCATACGAGACTCTGTACTGTTACAGTTGCAGAGAAACCCATTTGTCAGGCTCTGTGGTTTTGGTTGCTGCTCAGTGATTTTGTGGTGATTGAGGGTCAGATACTCTTGCAAACAGAATTCTCTTTTTTCCTTCCCTTTTGTATATGGTGCTGTGTTTAAGATGATTAATATAGAATCTGCATATTTACTGTAATATGTTCTGTGAATTGTGGATTAAGAAATGCAGATTATGGGATTGTGATCAGATACATAAATCAGGAAGATTGATGACTTTATGGGAAAGTTTTGCTGTCTTCTCTCATTCCTTGAAGTACAAATAAGGAAACTGAAATGCAATTTATTTATGTGCTTTATTTATGCCTTATAGTTATGGTTGTTTTACAGCTTTTTATCCATTGGAACAGTGTGTCTGGAAATTATTTCACTGTAATAGAGAGTTGGACAGATAATATTTCACTGTCTAGATAAAAAACAATGGGAGTTAATTTATGGCATTTCTCTCTTGAAGTAGGGTGTCCATAAATGAGATCTCCAATGGCTTCAAACAGCCATTTCCTATTCTTGTGGGACTCTTTCCCTGCTGGGATCTCGCCAAGAGTTGTTTCTGTTGCTTTACAAAAGGAGCTGGGTGAGGACCATATAAATGAAAGCTGAGTGCTCTCTGGCATAAATTTTGTGGGAGTTCCAAGTTTTCACAGGTTTGAGATAACACTGGGGGTAACTTGCATTCTGCTTGATGTAACTCTAAATGGACTCTTAAGAGGTAGTGCCTTTAAAATATTCTGCTGCTTTCCAGACAGTAATGAGGGAGCTCAGCTGGCATCTCATCAAGCATCCAGGCATGCCTGTTGGTTCCTGCTATCCTCTGGAATCTGGTGCATAGAAAGAACTGAGATGGACATTTTAACATTTGTTTGCTGTAAGGTGTAAAATTCTGTGTCTTCACATACATTACTTGGGGGTGATTTAGGGTTATAATAGAGTTCTTTATGGATATTTCCTTTGTAATGAAATGCTACTTTTCTTTATTTAGCCATCCTAGTTATTTTTTCGGCAACCTTTGCCAGTACAGCATGAGGAGGCACACTGAGACTGCAAAATGTAGCTAACAAAGACCCTCTATACTACTTGATTAAAGAATTATTTAATGCATAATTGTAGTCAAGAAAAAGAAAAATAGCACATTTCCCCAAAGTGCTTGCAACCAGGAGAGACCTTGGAGAGGGTACTGTAACCCATTATTGTGACTAGCAACACTGATATAACAACTGAATTCAGTAATTGTCATGCAAGTAAAGTGTAGCAAATATTCCAGAACAGTATATTTATTTTAAAAAGACATCGATAAAATGAAAGTTTTGTGACAATAAGCTAACTTCATATTAAAGAAATAAAACTAAGAAGAGGGAACTCTCAATTCACTACAGATGGTATGTAATGGAAAGTCAGCTCAGTACGTCTTGGAGAACAAGTAAAAAATCATACATGTATAGAGAGGTCTAGTAGTTATGGATGGGCTGCTACGAAAAATGCAACGATAGTAAAGTCTGTGTTCACTGAAGTGCCTTTTCTGGCTGTATTTTTACACCCTTCAATTTGGAAACAGGAGTAAAGGAGGGAAGTATAAAAAGGAAGCGATAACAAAAGTGCTTAAGGCACTATTGAATAAACTAGAGTGTGCTTTCAAAATGCTGGCTTTTTCCTGTTGGGGTACCACTGAGGATGAAGGGTAAAAAAATGATCTGTTTTCCTTGCTGCAAGGTAAGAAAGGATCTGTAGTTCTTGAGAATCAGACCCTCGGGGTGGGTTACAGTGCATTCCTTCATCCACAGCTGGTCAACAAATTTCCTTTTTCTTGCTCACTGTTTTGTAAATATCTAGGACTTGAAAGAGGGAGAAGTCCAAGCTTGTATTTAAGGACTCAGCCCCTAAATTTTTCCCTGGGTTGGTTATAGTATGAGGTTCCTAATCAAATGGAGAAGAATTATGTTGCTGCACTACAATTGCTGCCGTCAGTAAATGCCGTTTGCTCGTTAGTGAATGTTTCTTCTGATTTCTGCTCTCATTTATAATGTGAAAGCAGTGCTTTGCTTCAGACAACCTCTGCAGCTCTGGAGCAAATGAGCAGCTGACAGTCTTACTTTTAACAATGCATAGCTTAAATTGTTGTTTTCTTAAAACAGGCTTCATCTTTTTCCTCAAATCCCTGGTAATTCCTTTCAGATGTTTGTTGTATTTTGTGCATTTTCAAATGGAAAGACTTGATCCTTCAAAAGAGATAATGAAAGTTAAAACAAAAAACACACTCTAACAAATGAGTGGCTACATATGGTAACCTGTTGGAGGAAAAGGAAGTTAAAAACCCCTCACTTGCTCTTGGAGCTTAGATTCAAACCCTGTACTACCTGGAGCTAAGTTGTTTTGAATGATGAGATGGGTATGTGGTTGGAGAAGTATTCAAAGGTTCAATTTTTTAGTTTTTTCTCTTTCTTTTTAGCAATTTGAACATAATTTTGTGACAGTCATAGTTTCCTGTCTTTTTCAGAACTGATATGAAAACTGAGAGTGCTGATCCTCATTAGCAGTATAACTCAAAACTGATTTGATTAAGTTGATGCAGGGACATGAGTTCATACGTTATTGCAGTTGCATTTCAATCTGACTGAAATTATTTTTCATTAAAGTTTATTCCTGAACGGGAATAAACTGTGCCAAAGCTGAGATAAATATTGGCACAGGGCTTTTTAATGTTTTAAAAGAACATGTTTTACAGAAGTGCAAGTACATGCCTACACTGGGAGAAAATGTTGTATATTTTTTCTTCCATAAAGCTGCAACAGTCTTGGTGTGGTACTTGTATGTAATTTTGCTCCTTTCAGTGGGTTTTGTTGTTTATACACACAGTTCCTGACAATGATAATATGGAAGTGTTTGGGATGTATTGTAACATACTTTCCATGCTGATAGGTAGTTCTGTAAGTGATCCATTACCTTGTATGTGACAGGTGTTTTTACATGTAAGCACTGTTTTAAATGGCAGTCAGATGATGCAGCTGTCATTATACATCTGGCTGGCTGTAAGACATGCAGAGTTCATAACAGTCTTGTGAGAAGGCTGGCTAGAAGACACACCTGTACAGTGTTGTCCCAATGCAGTTTTATCAGCAGAGTGGTGTTTCTGGGCTCAGACTTTGACCCCTGGGTGCTGTGCTGAAGGATTTGAATGGGTCCTCTAGAGCTAAGGGAAGATGCTGCAGTTTCTCTGTGGAAGTATTCCACTTCTGACACATACTGATCAGTAGCTGAACAGTTCTGTGTTGATAGATAAACTCTAGGCTGATGTTAAACTTGCTGTGCTGAGAGGTCATAGGTTGCACAGATCATAAAAATAAGAAGCCAAAAGAAATAAGGAAGCCTTTTCTTTATATGTCTCTGTGTATCAATAAAGATTTTTTTTCTCAGTGCAATTTCTGGTTGATCACAGTGGAAGATTCACAAGTGGTAAAGAAGTGCTGTTCTACATATCTGTGGCCCTGGGTTGTGAAGGAAAACTCAGCTCGATTTCCTGCAGTGGAAACAATTCCTTATGATCCTTGGTTGCAGTGTGATTATTCTGGCTCCTGGGGAAGAGCCACTTAGCTTCTCATATTTCCAAGGCCTTAACTAAACTCCTGGATATGCCAAAAGAGGTGCTCCACTGTATCCTGATGAGCTGCAGAACAACAGAACGTGGGAAGTGCTGGTGTGTCATTTCCACTGTTAGACAGATAAAATGACCGAATTGTCAAGAGATAAAAAAGACAGGGTAGCCTTGGTTAACTTAACACTTCTAAGTACTTTTGTATAGTAAATGATGTGAATGCTTGTGGACTTCTGTCATCTCTCTTTCTGGGTTGTTCCTTAGTAGTCACCAGTGATGTGTGTCTTCTGCTGTGTGAGCTGATCAGTTCTGCCCACCATCTCCTGCCTGTAAACCAGTTATCTCTTGATATAAGAACCTTTGTTCCTACTATGAGGCTGCTTAGATTTCTGGAATTTCTTTTCCTAAGTGTTATAGGGTCTTTCATATTCATGTGACGCTATCATTAACAAGATTTCTAAAAACTGCATCCTGCAAAAATTTTTCTTTTAGAAATCGTTCTGTTTCCAAGCATGACACGGGTGTTCATGTGTGAGCTCATTTTGTCTGTTGTTACAGTGTTAATTTGCCTGGTGCAGGGACTGATGTTACAGATCTTAGTTATTTTTAAAAATAAAGCATATCAATGAGCTCCAAAAACAAACACACCCCACCAAAAAGCAACTAAAAAACATCCAAAAAAGAAAATTTGTCACTCTGCACTCTTGCAGGTGTTAGTGAAGTTCTCAGGTATCAGATTGCTCTGTTCAGTTCATCCTTGCCTTCTCTTGGAGGTCTTTTGCAAGGTGAATGCCATCTCATCCTGGTAATTCCCTTTTGGTTTGTTGGGTTCCATAATATTTTGTGCAGCTGCTTGAAGTTGCAATAGATTATCTCGAGGAGTTGTTATAGGATGGGAACCAGAAGAGTTTCTTCAGTGGTGATCAGAGATGGTAGCTACTCTCCTATAGCCTTTTCCTGCTTGATTGCCATCCTCATGCAGTGGTTGTCTGCTGGCTGTACAGCATCTCAGGAAATTTTCTACTCCTGATGTGTTTAAAGGACAATTTTAATAATATATTAATAATAGTATCTTGGTGGTTAAAGCACTTACTGAGGTTGTGGAAAGTCTGTGTTCACTGTCTTCATCTGAAGGAGAGATTGATTTCCTGTTTCCCAACACAGCGACTTAGTCACTGAAGTATTTTGAGGATGTGTATTTAGTAATTTTATGAAATTATATTAAATTTTCAAAGAGTTGAGGCCTAGAATGCAGTTAGGTTTTTTCAGGAAATGAGTGAATCAGCTACTGACTGTGCCTGTGACTATTTAAATGTTCTGTGTGGAACAGAAGTATCAATGAAAGAAATAGAGGGGAAACTCCTTTTACAATGATTTTATAACCTAGAATTAAACAGTTGTTGGAGGGCTTGGTTTAAATCTTCGATCAGTGGTTGATAAAATAAATTTAAAATAGGATCACTTAGTACAGTACAAGTTGTGTATCTCAGGCTCTTGTCTTGCCAGTGTTAAAATAATTCTGTAAAGCTTCAGGAATGCTCTGCACTAGATATTCCCAGTTATGGTGCTAGGACCATTTTCCTGGAAGGTGAGGGAATTTGATTTTATTTTCATTGAACACAAAACATAAACCCTTCACCTTGCACTTCTTGTGTCTTAGAACTGTCACATTTATGAACAAATGGGTGATAGTATTAATGCCTCAGAAGAACTGTGAATCTTGCATTTGCATTTTTATGTCTTATTTTAAAAATACCTGGAGACTAAACTCAGGGTTGAAATTAGTCACTTTTTTCCAACTTTACTCCTAAAAAATAAAATCAAAACCCAACCCCAATCCAAATTCTAAGGAAAACTTGCTTAGCAAGTGCTAGACAGATGCTTTGCTGTTTGCACTGGAGTTTGAGTTTTATAGGAGGATAAGTGAAGGATAATTTCTAAAATGAGTGCTGCAAGGTTCATCAGAGTTCTTCTGCTAGAGACCTCTAAATTACCCAAAGACTCCTTGTGACTGTAGAAGCCAAAATCAACACCTTGAACCTGAACCATAAATCAGTTGTTAGCTAGTTTAGGTCAGGGGGCACAGAGAAAGTAGTCTGCAGTTGTGGAATAACCACTTGTGCACAAACTGCAGTTGTTTTATTTTACAGCTGTGTGATACAGCCAGCCTGAAATTAACAGCAGCATGAACTAAAGTGGTGAAGTCCATCCGGAGTTAAAAGTTTGCAGCAAGTGATAAAAGGAATACACTGGACGCTTGCTTTGACAGAGAAATATTTGCTCTGCCAATGACAAGAGAAGCAGTAATTTTAAAGTTAATTAGATTCAGCTTTCCTTTTAATACCATTTGGTGTACAGGGCAGGTTACCTAAAGGTGCAATTCTAAACCTCAAAAGAGAGGTTCCTACAGAGAGCAACTGAGCTTATGGAAATTACAACATATAATTCATCGTAGTTAATGTGGGTTTGGACTACATGACTGGAGAGGGCTCACTCATATGTAGTTTGATAACAGATTCCCATTGTCAGTAATAATTTATACAAAAAAGAGAAGTTATAATATGCTTATTACCTCTCTTCCACATATAAAGCAGATAATTTTTTTTTAGTCAGATGTCTGACATGTACTTTACAAGCATCTTGAAAACACATTTTAAAAGTGCATGCAATCCCAAATTACTTATGTTAGTCTTAGTATATTAAACTAAGATTTTTAAAATAGTTTTTTATGTACTTGCAGTACATCAAGTACTGCAAAATTCTGTTTTAGAATGGAATTGCCTTTGTTCTGTGTTATCTTAATTTTTTTCCTTTAATATGAACTTCAAAATTGAGCAGCCTTAATAAGTATGTGTATTATAGGCAACAGCTGGTTAGAGTTGTATTTAAACAAACTTCCATGCTGTAATGCTGCTCTGTTTGTCTTTGTATTTTTATAAAGACATTGGTTTTGGTCTTAATTTATTGTGAGATTCTCATACGAGATTTCAGTTACATGATTTCATGGGTTTTTTCCATCCTGCTTTCTGTACAGAGTACATCCTGAGCACTGAAGGAGTGCTTACTCCATGTTACAGTTTGGCCCTGTTTCAATAGGATGCTCCATATTTTCTTTATTGTATTATGTCCTGCTTGGAAAACAAAGGGATTCCCTCCACCTGCTCCCACCCATGGAAGTTTTTTGTCTTGCTCAAGTAATTTTCACAGCTGCAGGAGATGGGAAAGTGATGTTTTTCCCAATTTAAAGATGAGGAGCTGAGGCAAGGAAAAGGGGTAGGCAGAAGTGCGTAAAGTACCTGTAACTTTAGGAATTCAGTACGAAACGTTTGGGTTCGGATTTTTCAGAATATGTAACATCTTCTGTTCTGAAAACAAAATATTGGCCTCAAATTTACTGTAGGTTTCAGTGGAGAAGTAGAGATCAGGTGACTGCTGCTCTTAGAAGTACTTGAAGCTGTATCTCTCCACAGCCGTTAGTGACACTTTAATCTTTTAATCATTGTTGAGCTGTTGCAGTACTAGAGATAACTAGCTGAAAAAAGGGATGAAACTTCCAGTATGAATAATAAGAGCTTATTCTGTCCTAAAAGTAAAAAAAAAAAAAATCTGATGATACTTGAAGAAATGTGTTACCATTGACTTCTATCCTCCGATTTAAAAAATTATTTATCTCACATTTTGTATAACCTACCTGAATTTCTGAGCTAATACTTTCTTCTACCTTTTTAATTATGTCTCATACACTGTGCACATTATAGATGATGCAATAAATAAGGCAGGGACAGGTCAGACTATGTTATCCTTCGTGGTGTAATCCTGATTGATCCATTCATCCGTGATTTGAATGAGACATAGATTTTTTTCTCTAGAGAAAATATGACACATAATATTATCATACTCTAAGGTGTATGCACAGAGAGGCCAAGCTGAAGATCAGAGGCAACCTTCTAGGTCACTTTCTAAATTTAATGCTAGATTATTTTTAACCTTAATGCTCTTTTAACATTGAGGCTTCTCCTGTGCATGTAATAGCTTTCACTTTCTAAAAGTAAACGGCAGCTGAATTTGGGGATCTTGATTTTGTGTATGTGTGACTCAGTGTGGCTCTGCTTGTAGGGATGAATCTTAAACCATTTCATAAGCTCTGTCAAGGGCTTGTTCCTTATGCTGTGTCCATGTTCCCAGGGCAGAACTGCAGGGATTCTCTCTGCTTTCTCTTATATCTGTACCAGTGGTCCTTAGCCTGGTGTTCTCTTAGGATGCTTAACATGCTTGTCCTGTTTGAGTTTGTAAATGCATGGAAAACAAAACTGATGAAGTGTTTGATTTCCAGATGCTTAGCAATAAGCTTTGGAATTATTTTTCCTGACCAGGCATCTCCTGAACCTATTGCAGTTTTTGCTTGCTAACCTGCAGTGAATCTTGAGTTTTTGTTTAGTCACTTCTGGAGGTTTTGTAAAATTCTTGTGTGCACTGGTCCTAATTGTAAAGCACTCAAAGCATTTGCTAACTGTTACATATGGAAGTGGAATTTTTCTAATATTGAAAATTTTTTAATATGATTATTTTGAACCAGATTCTAACAAGATTTGGCATGCAAGTCCCTTCTTCCTGAATTGGGGCTTATCACATGTTCTTTCTCTTTTCCTACCCAAGATTTATTTATTTTCACATTTGCCTGATTGCCTTTGCATCTCCTCATGTGTCATTATCTCTCCCAGCCTCTTGCATTCCCACCATTTTTCTCAATGGTTGCATCAGAGTTTGAATTTCTATGTCTAGTCTAGCAAGTCCTAAACGCTCTTGAATCTCACTCCATGCTTCTCGATGCTTACTTTGGTAAAATGAGTGACCTCAAATCAGGCTCATGGTCTCTCTGCATCAGATTTAGGGAGAGTCGATTCCTATGTGAATATCCACCTTATGCAGGGAAGTAGTGGCAAGAGCTCTTGCTGATTTAATTGAGTATGTGTGAAGCCTCTTCCACTTCCATGCTGTAGTGAATGGGACTGGGACCTCCTTGGGAGGATGGAAAAAATTCACCGTTCTCCTGGGAGACCATTGGCCATGGTCAAGGGATTTGTCCTGGGAGAACTTGGCAGCCAAGTAGCAGCCTTAGGGCTGGGGAGAGATCGAAAGACTGCAGGTTAAAAAAAGGAAGTAGTGAGCCAGGCCTCAGTACAGGACTAAAGGCCTCCTAGGAACCAAAAGGAAGCATGCAGAGTTGCTTGCACTGCAAAGTCACCACATCACCTGAAACATGGCAAATCTCTACTGCCAGGCATTAAGAACTCCATGTGAAGTGGGAGCTTTATTTAATAAAGCTTTACTTGGTGCTCTCTCTCACCTAACTATGATTTTTCCCTCCCTAAAATTAACTATCCTACATGGTAATCTGATAGAATTGTGAATTTTTTTCTTTAATTTAAATAAATTCTGAAATTCTGTGTTTTTTCTCCATTTTGAGTAACTCCAGACACGTGCATATTCTAGCTGTCATTTTTGTGGATGCTGAAATATTATGGATGGATTTTTGTGGGTGGCAAAATGTATATGCTTGGCATAAAAGTATTCCAAATTTGATATTTTTATTCCCAAGGCACGGAGCTGTAAAAAATTCCTGTGTAACAAGCTTTCCAGTATTTTGTTACCCATGAGCTAAGCCATTTTGGCTGTTGGCACAGAGAAATTAGGGGAAAAAAGAGATCTGAGGCAGATATTTGGCTTGGAAAATTGCATTCAGAAGCATTGAAATTTCACAAGATTGTAAGAGTGGAAAGCAGCAATCTCTTATAGCAAGGATCCATAGTCTGCAGTGCCAGTGCCAAAAGCAGCATACAAGGCAATTTGAATAATATGCATTTTTGCATAATGTGATCTGAGTCTGAGCTGCAGCCTGGTGAGGAAAGCATGTGTTAGATGTCCTTGCTCCCAGCTCCTGGCTTCCTCCTGGTTCAGCACCAACTCGGGGGCCACACTATGCCATTAGGTGGTCACCAGTTTGCTCTGAGTTTCCACAAGCACATCTCATTTGAGACTCCAGAGTAGGCTGGTGCTGCACTTGTTCCAGATTGCCCTTGAGATGGAAAGTGTCAGACAGCTTTGATAACAGGTTTTCTCCTGTCTTTGCGTATTGCTCCTTTTTGTGTTGTAAATCTCCAACCAACTTTTTAATTTAGCTGTGTTTAATAGCTTCAGCAGTTCTGAAAGAGATGCTAAGACTGCTTTCAGATGGGGTTTGTTGTTCATATATTAAAAGTAGTGGATATGATGAAAAATACAGCCTAGCATTTGTAATATAAAGACTTCTACCAAGTAAGGGAAATAAAATTAGTTGAATTTACAGTGTCATTGCTGTACTGAAGATTATTCCAGTATTAATGAAGAGTTGCTATCGCAGTTAATTGAATCATCTTAGCAACCTAAGGCCATGCAGGGGTACAAAGTTCAGTATGTCTTGTCTTTAAAAAGAGCCAATTCTGGTTTTGAAGCTATTTAAAATGCTATTCTAACAACAACAGTTAGAAACAGGAATGCTAAAACTGTAATAATTTAGGCATGTTAATTGATTGTATTGTGCAGGTAGATTGTGAATTCTTAATTATATGGTTTTTAATAAACTGTCTGCTATTGGTTTTGTGTAGATCATCCTTTGCAGGCTGGAAGTGCCAAGTGCAGGATAATTCAGTGAATGATGTGGACTATTTCAGCTTCTTGTTTTCAACCCTTATAGGTAATACATATGAATGTAATAATTCAGAATTAACAAAATGAAATTTGTTTGATAGTCAATTACTGAATTTAATTTGGAGTAAATGGTTTAGTATTTCCTGAAAGTAATTCTAATCTTGTTATATATTTTTGATATGAGATTTTATTTTCTTGATCTGATTTTTGACACTCTATTTTTACACTTTTCCATTTGGGCTGAATATTTGCATACTTTTTCTTCATTCTAGCAACTTTCTTAGGAAAATATGAGGAAAACCTAAATTCAGCATATGACATGAGCAAAATTTTTTTTTCCTATCTTGAAGTAAATGCCTTTTATTGGCTCATAACAATATAAAAGATTGCCTTGGGGATTTCCTGTAAACGTGCTTACACTATTAAAAAACATTCCATCAGAATAAAGTAATCAAAGTACGTTAAAGTGAGCTGGCCACGGTCAGTGTGTGAGCAGAGCGACTTCTGCTACTCATTCTTACTCAGCTGTAAAAATAGCTGTATTCTGTGGTGATGCAACTTTGGGAAGTTACAGTGGTTTAAGTGGCGTAATATTGCTAAAAAGTAACTCCCACTGACTTGTGCTGTGGTTAAAAAATAGTGTGTTTTCTTCATCACCTTGGTTATTTATAATGTTCAGCTACTTTGTTTTCAAAAATTACCTTATTGTTCCTAGAATGGTAAAAAGAGTGCTGAAATGATAGTCGAGAAAATGAAAGCAAAGCCCAAGTTACTCTTGTAGAGTGGTTGTCCTGTTTTAACTAAAATGTCTAATACCTGTTTAGAAATAATAAGCCAAATTATATTTTTTTAATCTTGAGGTTATATTATTTATTACTGAGGCTACTGAGTTATTTGGAACATATGAATTATTTTGCATTATACCCATTTTTGGTGTTTTTTTAAAGATGCATACATTGAAAATAGCATAACACTGGCCTCTTAAAGTTGGTTTTTTTTGTATAACATTGTAGTACTATTGGGTTTTTAAAATATTTTTGTTTTCTGTCAAAAGTCAAAATTTGTGCTTTGATATACTTAGTTTATTAAACCAAGCAAGAGCTTTTAAGAAAAAATGGTTATGTTGGCATAGTGTAAAAGACAGTGTTTGTCAATTATGCTGTTGAAGTAGAACACTGTTTGGCTTGTTTTGTGATACTGTTGTACTGCTTCTTCTTCCCCAGGGTTTTCAAGAGAGGAGCTGACTAGTCTCCAGGGCATTAGAGGAAAACCACACATTAGCCAGACACAGCTTTCACCTATCCGTCTTTACCTAACTGATCTGGACCAGTTTTTACACCACTGGGCTGTGACAGAGGTAATACATCAACACTAATTCTAAATGACAGCATACAAACTCTGAGTGCTCTCCATCCCTTTTCCACAGATGCCTAAATCCAGTCGTGATTTGAGTTGAAAAAAGAATGAAAAATATAAAAGCTGTTGAACAGACAATATTTTTCTACAGCCATCAGATAATATTTTGAATGATTTAAAAGTTGAATGTTTAGACACGTAGTATGCAAAGCTATACTCAAGTTAAAAATTGGTAGAAACCTTGGTGGAAATTCTTAAGCACTAATATTAGGACAACAATATGTTTTGGCTTTCAAGAACAAATTAATTGTTAAAATACTAATTATAAAGAGTTTTCCTGGAGAATAAGTGCCACTATTAATTTAAAAGCACTTGCATTAAGTAGAATTTGAACTAGGAAGCAATATTAAGTTGGCATTAGTCATTACTTTGAATGATTCCTAATTAGTTAACCAAAATATGCTGGTACTAGAAACTTCACTCTGAATTCAGTACCTAACATCATAAGAGTTGAAAATTTAGTTTGATTGTTGGTTCTAAAGGGATTTGAGCTGCCAGATTTTATTCAAAACAGGTGGATTAGCTGTCTTTCTCCATCAACTCTTTTTATTGTTTAGTTCACCAGAAACCCCTTTAAGATGTGAAATCATGTTTTAACAACATGCCAATTTGACTGTATTTATGAAATCATAGTCCTGAATTCAGAAAGAAGAGCAAAACAGGTTTTAGTTGTATGTTTTTTTCATTCAAGAAAGCAATATAGTAGATGTTTTCTACTTCATAGTGTTTAAGTGATAATGTTCTGAAATTGATGATAGTCTGAGATACACACTGAATGTGTGCTTCTGTGTCTTAGAAAGTATTTTAGGCCAGACTGTTGTTTGGTACCACGACTGACATACATGTTTAGGTGTCCTGCCTTCAGCAGCTGAACTTTCTAATTTGTTTTGCTTTGTCTCTTCTGGACAGTAATGAAGTGTTTTCTCACCAAATGCTTTTCTCCTCCAGTATGGAGGGATCAGAATGTTCTCTTTCCATGTCCTGTTGCTCTGTGAATGTTTGGAGTGATTATTTGTTTCTCAGAATTAGCATAATCCAGCATCTGAAGGATTTATATAATATACACTTTCCCTGTTTCTGAAAATGTCACCTGTTTTCTCCTTCCTCTTTTTGCTTCTATTCCATAAATCTTTCAAAGCTGGCACTGAAATAGGACTGTTTTCACACAGGGAACGATGAAGTAGTTTGATTTCTTTTTTGTGCCTTTTCGTTCCTAGTTGCAAGTTTGAGTCTCTTTTACCACAATCTTCAGTATTTTGGTGCTGTCAAGGAGAGTCAGTATTTTCAGAAACTTGAGACTCACTTTAGTTAAATGATCTTTTCTGAGGAAAGATACAAGGTGCTCTCCCAGGTTGTTAGAAGGGGATAGTGGTCACTAAGAAAAGAGCTGGGTAACCTTGGTTAGTAATGAAGGATGATTTGGGCATCCTGTGGAGCACTGCACTACTTCTGCATTTACATGTCATCCTGAAGGCTTTTCTGGAGACTGTTTTATGAAACAGGATAGGAGAAAAAAACCTCATGCATCAAAAATCTGTGTGAAGAAGAATGAGGCCTTCTAGACCCGCCTGATTTTGTAGGCTCTTAACCAAAGAAAGTTCTGAACTGTCGCTTTTCCCAGTGAGGGTGGTCAAATACTGGAATAAGCAGCCCAGAAACATTCTGGTTCCCATCTAAGGATGTACTCAAAACCAGGCTGGACACAGTCCCAGGTGACTTCAGTTGAGCAGGAGCCTTGGATCAGAGGAACTCGAGGGTATTCCTTCCAACTCTAGGGATTCTGTGATTATTTGTAAACTCCTTCTGAAAATAAACAGGTCTTTTTGTTTCACCATCAACAAATGTCTTTGTTATTTTTGCTTTTTAGACATAATGAAATTCACAGTATGACTAAGGGTTTGCTTTCTTTTATTTGATAAATTTGTTACACTTGTATTTGATCTAAAAGTCAAATTGGTCCTATTGAAGGCCTGCCAGGTACTGCAGTGCTGTTTGGGGTGTTCCCCTCAGGTTTGCTAGTTTGTTTTTTTTTCCCCACAGAGTTTTTTGAACAAAAAAGTAGGGACACCTCCTCAGTAGCTTGCTTTTATACTGAAGAAAAATGATGATATTCTTGCCTCTAATCTGGTAATAATGGTGGCATATCTGATTGTGTTGCAGTAAGTAATCTTTGGTATTGAGGCAACCACTTCCTTTTATGAGTTGCAGAATTCCATTCATTTTTCACTTGTCTGGTTTTGATTTCAGATGCAGTCATAGATATGGTAAATGGCACATAAAAACACTATGCTGAAGCTCTTCAGCTGTTAAGTGGTTTTTTCCTGTGTTTAAATATCTAATACAGCACTGTGTTCTTTAAGTTTTGAGAGGTTTTATCTTTTCTTTGTATGAGTATCATTCTCTGACATCAAACATGTTGACCAATATGCTATATAATGCTCATTTTCTAAAGAAATTTTTCTATAGACTGTAGTCCATTAAAATCTCAGAATTTGGAGTCTGGACAATTTTTTAAAACCAAGGAAAAAAAAAAAGGAAAAAGGCAGGCTTGGTAAAAACCTTTCCATTCAAGGTTTGCCACAAACTGCACAGGAATACTTTTTGTAGACCAAGTAGTTTTCACTAGGTACTGAACAATCTAATCTGCTCTCAAGAAGGAAAAAAAAAAAATTAAACAGCAAGAACAAGAAAAAAAATCCCAGCCAAAAAAGCAAACCCCAGAGTTGCAGGCTCTGGGTAGAAGAAAACTGCCAGCAAATCACGAGGCTCTTCAAGGGTGTCTAGAAAGACAGTGTGGTATGAGGGTTCTGTGTGGATTGAGTTTGAGGGAGGTAGGTTTGTAGACTGCCTTCTTCCAAGTGGACGTAGTTCAAGGTGTGATAGAATTTTGGAATCAAAATATTTTTAGCTGTGGCAGAAAATCTCTTTATTTAGATAGAGAAGTGCTACCAGAAATAATAAACCCCACCTTGAATTAGTCATGCTTTTGGTGGAATTTGGTGTAGTGCAGAGCTTCTGAATGCTAACCTTTCATCTGTTCCCTTGCTGTATAAGGAAGTTTATGGTAATGTTAAGCAAAATGTTTTTAGTAATTTTAAATACCTGCTAAATGAGAACAGTGTTCGTTGGCTGCAGACCAGGCCTCGGCCCTATGATGAGAATTGTTTAAGAGTTCTCATTATGTAGTTGTAATTCAGGATTTCCTCTCAATGGAAAAGTATTTTAATGTGGGTGAAAATAGTTAAGGAACTCTGATGGAATTAGGATTTGATGGCCTGGTTTCATATCAGTAAATAAGACTAGTGATCAGATTCCTAATAGTCCTTCCACTGTGTTCTTTCATCTCTTCCATTTCTAGTTTGGTCTAAACCATTGTTAGTTTTTAGCTCCCTTCTGAGAAGAGTAAAGTTGCAAATACGAATTCCCTGTAAGTTCTATGAAAATAAGCTGGTGGAAGAGAAAAAAAGGTCTAGATTTGCACAGGGCAGCTTATAACTCTGTTCCAGCATCCTGCTTGGCAGCAGCCCTCCTGCAGGAGCTGTCACTCGGCCAGCAGGGTGTTGGGGGTGTGAGACAGGAGCTGCCAGGGTGGTGGGAATGAAGAAGGGTCCCAGGTGTGAATCTAGAGGCCACGGCTTGTTGGCCTTACTGCTCACTGCTCCACTTTGTTTCCCAGTGCAGGGGAAGGCAGTCCTGCCTTCCTGCCCTTAGCTGTGCAATGGGTGATGTGTGATTCTAAGGATAAAGCGTTGGAAGAGGGAATTTCACGTATTACGTATGCATGCCAGAAATGTGAGAGAAAAAGCAGTGTGCCTCTGGAGAAGGGGCAGGTTCTGGAAAGGAAGAGAATAGCTTGAGGCATTTTCAAACAGCAGTTTTGACTTCTGGAGTGTTATTGTAGCCAGGGTACCTGGTAGTGTGTGGAGAACAGTAAATGCACTTCTGATAGGAAGTAATGCTTTTAGGCAGTTTTTTAACAAAACCTGTTTTGAGATGGATATTGTTTGTAGATTTCTTTTCTGGTGAGTTGTAATTGGAATTGCAGTAATCTGAAACTATGTGGTTTTTTTTTCTTAGAAATTTTAAATAGTGATGATATTCAGTTAAGGAGCAGTGCTTCAGAAAAGTGTCTCTTCAAATGCTGTTTTGCATAGCTTTAAAGGTTAGTCTTCATGATTTGTCTAAAAGAGATGTTAAATGTGGGAACTTTGATTCCTTTTCTGGAGGAACTCCTGCTTAAAATTACTTCTGTCTTGTTAAAGCCAATTATTTAAAATCACCCCCCTGTAGCTGAAATAAATGGGACTCCAGAATAAATGGTTGCAGCCTGAGGGAAGAGCTTCAGCCTTGGCTCATTTTAACTGTGCCCATAGTGTTTGTCAGTAATATTGTTCACTCCCCTGTAATTGAATTGCTCTGCCAGGATCAAATGAAAAAGTGCCCGCAGAAATGAAGAGTTTAGCAAGGTAACAATGTATATACATGGTAATTTCTGTTGTAATAGTTGATGTTCGTGATGGTTGAACATTTCAGAAGGGGAAAGCAAATGATAATCTGAGGGTTTGCTTGAAGTCGAGATTCCAGAGCTGTATCAAGCACACAGCTGACTCGAAGAAATAAAATATTCAACCAATTGTTTCAAAAGTTTGAGAGCAAACAGTGGGGGAAGGTCAGCTGCTTTTAAAGCAAACTTGAATTCAAAAACCTTGAGATGCATGTAGTGTAATACGCTAATCCCTGTCAAAACCTGTTCAGTCTTATAAGTGAAATACAGTTCAGAAGGCTGGATCTTCACAGATGTGCTATGAAAAATTACAGCAAATCAATAAAGATAGCAAGTCAGTGCATATAAATTAAAAGCCCTGCAAGGATGTTTGTCTTGAGAAGCAAATGGTGGTGTTGTATTGCTGTAGCTTAACTTGAAGCAGAGATTAATGCTCAAAAAAACCCTCCAAAAATTTTACAGTGTAGATTTTGACTTGAAGTTCCTGAAAGATTTCAGCTTGTCTTTATTGAGATTTACAGGTTAGAGTTACACTGGAGAGAAAAGGAAGCTAAGGGTAAATAAACTTCCTTCTAAATAAAATTCCTTCTAAACTAGGAATATGATGCAATTTTAATCTTCTTTAAGGAAGACAAAAAAATTCTGTGTAAGCCTGTTAGTGTTTAAAGAAGCTACATCTTATCCCAGCTTTAATGCTTAGAAGTGAAAATAATTATTTTCTTGGAAAGTGGTGCAAAGTCCAGAGAAATAGAAGGGAAATAATTTAAGTAAAATTAATTTCTTTTCCCAGAATTAATAAAGCTCTTTATCAAAGATCTCTTTCATAAGATATAAAACTTAAACCCAAAGCAAACAAAAAAGCACCAAAACTAGCCCCCACCAGTAAAACACAAATAGTAAGACAAACTTCCAGAAAACCTAAGCTGATCTTCAGGCCAGTGCTCCATTGTACCTGCATCATACACTTCCAGTGTATCTTGTAACACCTTGGAGCTGGGAGCTCACTGCAGTGTTACTGCATATAACAACTCCACAGGTACTGTGTATTGTGCTTTATATTCAAATCCTGGCTTGTGATACCTAACCTAAATTTGCTTAGAAAGACACACTTTGTGGGACAAGAGCTAAGTGTAGGATTTTCTGTGTTTTCAAGCCCTTTTGTTTGGAGAAGAGACAGGCAGGAGAATTTGGAGGCTTCAACATCAGATGTTCCTTTGACTGTTCTGCTCATAGTCTGATGAGGAGACATCCAGAGGAAGACCAGTTGACTGTGGTGACATTTTATAGCTGTATGGAAGGGCAGAGCTGTGAAAGAAGGGCATATTATAGATGCAAAAGGATGAAACAAAAGCTATTTCGTGGTATTCTTTCTTTGAATTTTGTTAGTAAAATGGCTCTGAGAACCCAACCTATGATGTTCTTCAGGTATGGCTTTGTCTACTCTTGGATAGCACAGTGCCTGTTGACCTTAAACCCTGGTTTTGCTGATAACAGTATTTTCAGAAAAGCCCCTCTCATAGAGAACCAGACTTATTTTCTCTAGCCCTCTCTGCCTTGTAGGACCAAATCTTGCTGGTACTCAGACTTTAACACATGATCAAGTTGTTGCACAGGAGATGAGCTGTGGTGCTTGCTATTCAGGTATTTGTGTCCAGTGACAAATTAAGATAACTTCCCTTAGTTTAATTGATTCTCAGATATAGATTTTGTATCAGATCCCATGACAGCCAAGGAGCCTGCAGCCAGGCTAGCATCACAGTTAGCAGATACAAGATGAGTTTGTGTGCTGCAGTTACCCTGTTTGTGACCAGGACATGAACTGTGTGTTATAATTCTTCTAAGTCTTTGGAAATACCAAGTCTCTCTATCAATATGTGGGGCATCATATATGTTCTTAAGCATTTTTAATTCTTAAATGAGTTTCTGCATTCACATTTTGCCACTCAAAATGTAAAATTAGCCCAAAAGTGGGGTTTTTTTGTTGCTCACCTGTGTAGTGTTCTGCAGACTCTGTTCCTCTTTTTGACTGTTTCTTTTTTTAACTTAGGTTTTGTTTTGTTTTATTGTGAATGTGTAGGAGTTTTGCGTGGAGGTTTTTATGGGGTTTTTTTTTTCTGGAGTCAGTGAATCAGGAATATCTTTCACATCCGCCCCCGTGAGCTTACCCAAGGCAGATGAACAAAGATCTCTTGTTGTACGCAGCTTTCTCAACAACTCAGGGCACTGTTAATATTGCCCTGTCAAATCAATTTATTTCAGAAAGAGAAGCAGCACCTGTCAGGGGAGTACAGTGTCTGATAAGGGAGGGTGCTTCGGGGGAGCTGGCCAAGCTTCAGATGCCAAGCTTCATTGCCTGCCCCATCACCTGAAAACGTCTCATTTTCTACCCTCCGCACTAACATGTTACACTGGATACAGTCCTGCTCCAAACAGGCATTTCACTAGGGCTGGGGAATTCACTGCAGAACAGCCTGTTACATTTTCGTTATCCATGTCTGAGATACATGTCGATGTGAGTTGAAAAATGTATTTTAAAGTTCATCTTAGGTTATAGTATCTAGTGTGTGCCAACTTTCTTTTTTTAATAAAATCACTTCTCAGGGAGTCTGAATTGCCTTAGGTCTGACTCCACACAGTGGCTCACTAAAATACTCAATCCATTGTCTTTTCTGCTTGCTTGGGTTCCTCTTTGTGCTCTTGCTTGTGTGTCTTCAGAGGAAGGTGAGTATTTTTCTTTGAAAAAAGAGTACTTTGCAGCATTTAATAAACTTGAAATAGTATAAAAGTTTTCTCTGGACAGTTGCTGAGTTTCCTTGAGACTTTAAATCAGGTTTCTGTTGTGTTACAGGAAGCATTGAGGGAGTGGGAACAGTTCAATAATGAACAAAACATTAGTCTCGGTTCATCAGGTGTGCTTGTTCCTATTGCCATGAGGGCTCACAGTGAGACTGGGATTCCTTGGGTAACCCCAACTCTGTCTCCTGGAGGTGAGAGCATCTTAGAGATGAACAACATGAAGCTGATGAATCCTCTGATTCTGTATTAGAACTGTGAAAAGCCTCTGTGGGATTGCATTGGCAATCAGGGTAGCTGTCAGGGGCAAAAATGCTTTTAGCTCATCCAGTTGAAGTAAAATACTCTTTGCTGTCAAGATCTCCAAAAAACCTGGGTCAGGCTGTCCTTCTGAGAGGCCTTTCCAGCCTATTATTATTATTATTATTATTATTATTATTATTATTATTATTATTATTATTATTATTATTATTATTATTTTGTTTGGGGTTGTTCATTTTGTTTTGTGGTGGTTGTTTGTTGTTGTTGGGTTTTTTTCTTTCCTGTTGTGTGTTGGAGTTTACCCTCAGTGTGGCAGGCAAGGAGGCCCCTGTAGCAGTGGCTTCCCTGCTCTTACAGTTCTGTGGCTCGTGATACTTGGGCTTGTCTGATCAATAGGGTTTGGTTTGAAAATCTGCCAATGGATTACAGAGCCTCTAGCATTTGCTGCATAATGCCAACAGATAATCCCTGTGTTTAAGAGAATACTTTGCTTTAGGTTAATTTATTCAAGTGAACATTCAAACAAAATTAAAAAGAAGACCACCCCAACAAAATGTCTAAGCCTAAGACAAACCTGTTATAAAATACTTGCCTCAAAAGGAAAAAAACCTACCCCTCCCTGATCAAAAATGCCTGTTCTCAGTCCATTCACTTCAGGATTTCTCTGAAGCAAAACTACTCTGGCTTTGGTCCAAAATCAATCTATGAATGTGCCAAAAATGTGATAAATGCTAATCAAATGTAATGTAATGAATCAGCTGTGACATTTTATTATGGAAATTAAACATCATGCAAAATCTTGCCTAAGGAAAATAAATTGTCAGGGAAAATACTAATTTTCATGTGATAATTAAGTTTTCTTTTCCTTTCATTTCCATGTCTAAAAACGTTTCAGTTTCACTTTTTATAACAGGCATTTGGTATGAAAGCCATTTCAAGCAGGATTTAATTTATAGAATTGAAAAGAATCACCTCTCCCACTTAATTGCAGGAAAACAAAACTGATGTAGGGAATGGTGGTGCTGTTTTGAGGGTCAGAAAGATCTAAAAGATTGAAAAATCAACTTGCAGTTTACCACAACCCTTCCAAGGAATTTTACTGCTGTCCAGTGCTATGATGCCTGTTTTCCTTGCCAGTTCAGGAAGAATCTTGAGTGTGGGCATATTGTACCTGTAATGAAATGCTCCTACAACTTGTCATGTCAGGGAGAGCCTCAGTGGATGGTGGGCTTGCTCTAGGGACATAGTCCTGAGGGTGAAATATTAATAATTAAACTGTATTTTTTCTGTGTAGGCCTGGTTTTGTCTTCAGGGTCTTTAGTTTGTGGGTCTTCACCGATTCAAAAGGGATCCCTCCAGACTGTGTCTGATGTGATGTGCTCACAAGCATATGGCAAACCCCTTTGCAAACTGCCCAAGCTCTGTCCTATGTTCAGCAAATGTCTCCTGCATTTTCCCTGTTCATAATCGTCTTCCCAGTTTCCATCTCATCTGCATTCCCAGCCAGCCATGATCATTGTTGTCTTTGGTTGTTGTTTGGTTACACTTGCTTTGGTGCAGCGTTTTTCACCGCTTAGTAAGTGACAATAAGATCCCTTCGTAGGTGTCATTTTGCCAGCCCAGGCAGGTTAAGTTCTTTGCACTGATGCTAGTTAGACAGGATCTCTGTGCAATTTTTCTGTGTCTGTTTGGTTTGAATTTGCCTTTCCTGAAAATGAGTGGCTCTTACTTTACACAGTATTTCAGAAGTGGTCTAATTCTAAGATCTTAAGAGAGTAGTATTGAAGAGATGATCCTTACTCTGTCTGAGCACTTCTATTTGGATTGTCTTTATTGTTACATCCTGAAGTAACATTTGCCCTTTTTGTGGTTGTATCACAACCATTCGTGGTCAGCTGTTACAGAATTTCCTCCTCACTTCCAACTGGTAAAACTTACAGCTGCATGTAGAAGTTTTTATCAGTCTCCAAGCACATGACCCACTACTTCTTCTTCACTGAATTTTTTCTGTAGCTGTTACTCATCAAACCTGTGCGATCTTTTCCGTAGGTTAGTTCAGTCCTCCTGGAGTTCCTCAGCTTGGAGCTGTCATCCAACAGATTTCATCAGTGTAGCTTTACCTTTTGTGTAAGTGCTGCTCATTAAAATACCAGGTCAGACTGGTGTCACAGTTTGTCCTTGACGTGACAGTCCCCAGTAATAACCTCTGTTGCAGCTTGACTTTATTCCTTGACACTACTAATAGCACAGATGCTTTGAGTGGATTTCTTGGGAATATTCCAGAATATGTAATATTTTATCACTTTCAAATTGCAGTGGACAAAAGCCCTACTATATTTAGGATAGTGTACTCAGTTTTAATAATACTGTTTCATGAAGTAAATATATAGTAAAGGTATTCAGTGCAAGAGTATCTATGAAATTGTCTTTTAAATAGTCCTACTAGTCAAATGAAACACTTGCACTACTGTGCTACTGATACTGAATGTGATGAGTGATACTGAATGACATGAGTGATGTCCTGACAGCCTGACAATGTTGTGGTCCACTAGGCAGATGTGTTAAGGATCTCCTGAATTTGGCTGGCATAAGCAGGGCTAAAAACAGGTGTGGCATATAATTTTGGAAAAAGCTGAGTGCACTTCTTTATCACCACAAATGGTGCTGCATTTCTGATTATACTAGCACTGACATCCACATTTGTTAAGGCTGAGTTCTCACACCACAGGACCTTGAGCTAATGGTTCTTTCCCTAACCTTTCCTATCCTCTAGCTGTATATGTTGTGGACTATTATTTTTGATGCAACATGGTTGATATGTTCTATTTTGTCATTATCTCAATTTGTCATTTTGTTATATTATGTTTTGGTGTCTTGACCTGCTTGATTCAACTAAAGTCTCAAAACCAAAACAGTATCACAGAATTTAATCCCTCAGGTCAGATCCTCCTGTGCAAGTTCTCTCCTATGCAAAATCCGTGAGATTCTGAGTCATGAGGTATCTTAGAGGAATGCCTCATTTTGCTTAGTCAAGATATTTGTAAAGCACATTGACTTGAATTCTTTCATCCTTCAAACATCTGATCTTGCTACTCTCTGATTCCCTTATGCACAAAGTGAAGATTCCATTCCCCATGTATTGGTTCTTCCATCATCCTTCTCCTTGGCAGGACATCACAATTATTCATCGTCTGGTAACACATTTGTGCCGTGCATGTTGGCTTCTCCAGAGGCTTTAGTTGCCACTCTGGTGAGATAAGCAGCGAATGTAAACAGAGATAGCACATCCAGGCTCTCCAACTAGTTTGCAAATTATTGGAATAGAGGGGAAGGAAAAGAAGAACAGAGAAAGCCACCTGCTGAGGAGTGCAGTACAGCTTACCACCAGTTATACTGGAGCTCTGGTTTCTTTATGCCCAGGTGACATAAACATTTCATGGTAGTTTGCTAGTGCCTGATTATATAAGCACCAGAAAGTTTTATGCAGTTTATGAAACAAGATTTTCCATTGTAGAATTATATTTTGTATGATTTTTGAACATGACATTTTTGGCACTGAAGATGTTAAAAATGGATCTTTGCTACATTCTTCTTTGTTGTATTAACTTTCTGTTTCACTGTGACCCCTCTGTTTTATGCTTGATACAATTATTTGGGAAGTTGTTTTCTGAATCTGAGGAAAGGCATTTGGAAACTTGATCTGGCAGTCTAGCTTGACAGAGTATTTTTGGCCTTCTGTCACAAAGATAGAAGGCAGAGAGCTTTTCCCAAAAAACCTAATGGTGTAGACCATCATCTTTTTAAGCACTGAGCAATTTATATTGACAGTGCTACTCTTCCACACTGTAATGAATCAGTACTTTGAGACAAAGGTGCTGCGTGTCCCTGTAGGTTCTTTGGATTTAGGTCTGTCAGCAAAGTATGACTCCACAGTGAGTGATTGGTGATTGCATTTGGACTGCTTAAATATAACTTTGTCTTATTAAACAGGTGATCTGTCACAGCTTGTCCACTGTACCTTCACAAAGTCAGTGTTTTGACATTCTCCAGACTGGCATTTGTAAATACCTGGTAAGTACCATTTTGTCTTTTAGGTTAAAACTTCCTTGCAATAAATTTTTTAACAATGTCATTAATCCTCAAATCCACTTGTCCTGTGTATTTAATGTATAATTTCAGCATTTGCAAAAGCTTAAACAAGGTTTGGGGGAGCTTAAAAAATACATAACTGTTGGTATCTAAACTTATATGGATAATTTTGCTCAGATTTGTGAATACTTCACCTTGTCTTCAAGGCAGTTTGTCCATAAATTAAACACTTCTTGGTTTGGTTTGCTTTTCAAAAGAAACCAGCAGTTTTAGATGAGGGGTTTTTTTACCTCATCTATGTATATAGTATCTAAAGTATGCCAAGAAGATGGAGCCAGGTTTTTTGTGGTGCTGAGCAATAGGACAAGAGGCAACAGGCAGAAACTGATGCTGAGGAAGGTCTGCTTGAACCTTCCACTTGAGGAAGAACTTCTTTACTGTGTGGGTGACTGTGCCCTGGAACAGGTTGTACACAGATGATGTGGAGTCTCCCTCACTGGCAAGACTCAAGAACCATCTGGACACAATCCTGTGCCATGTGCTTTGGGATGATCCTGCTTGAGCAGGGAGGTTGGACCAGATAAACCCCTTTGGACCCTTCCAACCTGACCCTGTCTCTGGGTTTTACAGCCTGTCTTCTAATCCTGAACATGCCAACTGAGGATGGGGATGGCAGAGCCAACGCTGGGTAACAGAATGGTCAGGGACAGAATCTGCAGTTCCCTGTGACACTGGTGAGAGGGAGGACCACAGGGTCTGCCCTTGCCCTTGCCACTCAGGGTGGTTCTGTGATGTAATCAGCCTCTGCCATTCACTGTATGGAGCCATACTGAGAAATTACTAGACCAAAGCTTCCATAGGGAGTAGCTTACCTATAACCATAGTCTGGATTTTTAGGGGTGGGTGTTGAGTTAAATCAACTTTTAAAAAGGCTTATACGTTCTACTGCCCTGTCTCTTTGAGAGCAAGTGATTAAGTGGGTTTTTATGGTTGGCAAGGCTGCTGCCCAAGGTCTCCAGCTGGCTGCTGACACCTCTCAGGGAGCAAAGGCACCATGGAGGCAGCATCCTATATGGGAACTTCTCTGAGCAGCTTCATCTACTGGACTTGTATAAATCGAAATGTCTATGTTTCTGTCATTTTTCAGGCTGGATGACCAGCACATTCCATCAGTAGTGTTGGCTTAGTTGGTCTTTAGGATGGTTCCTGATATCCATCCAGATCACTGCCATTATTTCTTATTTATGATTGATCAGGATGAACATTATTAATTTTAATTGCTTAGTGCCTAAGTGTCCTGTAATATTCAGCAGGGTTGTGGTGACAGCTGCTGTCCCACCTTCTGTCAGGCTGGACCATCATCATACTCCTCCTGCCTCTGCACCTGACTGGCACAAGGTCAGCCTGAGGTAGTGATCTGTGCTCATGGCCTTGAAATACACCTAGTGTCTTAGGCTGGAAGGATTTAAAAGTTTCAACTCATAGTTGTTCTATAACCCTTGCCTCTCGCAAAGAATGGGATGAATGAAATACATTTCACATTTCTGTAGCTTGTACTTTATTATCTTTTTTCTAAATGTTTCTAAAAGAAGAAGCTGACCTTGTTAAGTGAACCAACTCCCTCTGTCAGCTTAAAACAGTGTTCTTGCAGGTGAGCAGATTAGACTATTCTCAAACTCCTTAAATAGTTTTTTAAAGGTAAATGGTGCCACACTAGCAGTGCATGATTTTTTATGGCTTCACAAGACAAAAAATCTAGGGTACTTACTCCATAGTACTTCAAAATTTAAACTGCTTTCTAATTCACTGCCTCTACAAAATCCAAGATTTTTTTTCTAAATTATTTATCATGCCTATAAAATCCTTACTCAAGATGGTTACTCTCTTTAAAGACAGCAGAGCATCACCCCACTTTGGCTCACCATATATTTCACTAGCTTTGATTTTCTTTGATTCATAAAGCTCCTGTTGGGTGTCAAAGGAGACTCACCCTGGTGACAATCCAGTGGAAGCTTTCCTTTCTGTAGCATAAATCAGTTTCCTTCTACC
>VWYI01030341.1:255-39299 GCA_013399455.1 Anthoscopus minutus | reverse complement strand
TCAGTGACTGTTCTCTGCCATTTCAGGACTCGGAAAGCCTTCCCAGTCCCATGATATATGCTTAAAAGGAAAGACCTGTTCTGCCCAGAAGATTGTTTGTGCCTGCGCTGTCATTCAGAGAAAGGCTCAAAACAGTGCTGTTTTTTTCAGATATGTTTGAGATGAGTGTTTGTTTAGAAGAGATGGAATGAAGATGTCAATTTAACCTTCTGTTGGTATGGGTGGCACTTTACTGGGAAAGCAAGGATTTGAAAAAATGCAGTGGTCTGTAGAGTTTCAACAGAAACAAGATAATACATGTCACCATAGTAAAGCTCTAGGTTTGCTTGCATCCCAGCAAAAAAATCTTTTGTATAAAGTGATCAACTTGGGTTGTTTTTTTTGTCTTGTTTTAATACAGGTTGGATTGGTTGTAATACCTGATAGCACAGCTGGATCTGTTCTATGTGCCATAAATAAGCTCTTGGATCAAGCCTGCATCATAAGTGAAAACCTGCACAGGTTCTTGGCCTCTTGTTGTTACAGTCTTCTGTACTTTCTGCTAACTATAGACAGAGAGGATACAGAACATTTACAGAAAAGGTAAAGCTCCTCTTCTTACTGTCTTGTCTCTGTCTTTGCAGCCACAAGTATTTAGAGATGTGAAATGAAAGGATACCTCCCTCCCCTCAGATTTTTTTTCCTGACTTTCTTTTGGTTACTTCAAATCAGTACTTAGATTTTAAAAGACACCTGCAAAGGCACCAGGAATTACTTAAAAGTAACTGAAGAAGGTTTCATGTCAAATTATTCTACTTGGATGTCAAAACCATCCTGATTTTGTAAAGTTGGATATTTATACCCTAGTCTTTAACCTTAACTTCATTAGATACATTGAAAAGCACCATGCAAAAGATTTGGCTTTATGAGTACGTACTCATAATTGATCTGATGTTTCAATTTAAAAACTTCTCAGGCATCATTACATAGACTGCAAAGCCATTTGATTTAGAAAACCCAGAAGCTACAGATAACTAATTCAAATAAATCCACCTGAGACACAGAAATATCTTGAAACAGGTCAAGCTCTTCCGTATACAGAAAAATTGTTGAAAGCTTCCTGAAAATTCCAAGCCCAAATCCTCCTTCTCTTACTGCATTTAATGACTTACATATCACAAACAGCTGAGTCCATTATTTAATTTTTTTATGAATCTTAAACAAAGATTCAGCTGTACCTGAAAAGCGACTGAAACAAAAACCTCTTTGCAGCTGCATGAAGCAGAAATTGCACATTGTGAGAGATTAAGCAACATTTGTAGCTTCCAGGTCAGGGCTTGGAATTTAATTTTTTTCCAGTGCTGTACAAAATTTTTGGAATATTTTCAAGTTTGGCATTTTCTGGTACAGATTTTCTGCTTTGCCGTTAATTATGGTGAATGCAGCTGCTATGACTGAATCCACAGAAGCAGGTTTCCTTGAACAGCCATGCAGCCGGTTCACAGAAGCATCCTTGAAATGTGTATCCTCAATTATTTCAGTTTTGATCATCTTTCCCTCTCAGGGATATGCTGTGGAGATCATGCATTTCTGCATTAGCACTCCTGCCACGGTTACTGAAGCTGATGCTGCAAAGCCTGCAAGTGAGCAGGATCTGTCGGGAGGAGCTGCCTGTTGTTGCTCAGTTGCTTCGCTTACTAATGCAGCATGGGCAGCTCAGGAGCCATATGATCACAAATGAGTTTCTGGTGCAACAGATCATCAAGGACATAATGGTATGAGACTTCTTGTTTCCCTAAAACCACATGTATGTCATGTTTATTTTTAAAAATCATTGCAAATGTTTAGGAAGAGCCATTTTCAAACAGTGGTGGTAAAAGCAGATGTAAGATATTATAGTGAGGTTCTCTAACCTACTGCTGAGGAGGGGATTGTTTCCCTTTAGTGTTGAAAATACCGTAGCTCATTCTTGTGTTCTTCCACTGTGGCTGGGTTGTATTTGTTGTTGGGTTTTTTAAGCCACCTACATAATGCTGAGAAGAGGGAATTCTTGGGCCTGGGCTGGGTGGTCTGCTGGTAGCAGTTCTCCATAGACTGGGTTGGGGAGCTCTCCTGCACTGGTAGCACCACGCTTATTTGCATTTTAATTGCTTATAAATTGCAGAACTGCAAAGTAAGTGAGCCACTCTAATTAAAAATAAGGAAAACACATCTGGTGTTAACTCACACACTTGGTAATGTAATGACTTAGTGTACCCAGTTGTAACACTTTATTATTACTTAACAGACACACCGTGTTGAAATGTATGAAAGAGAGGAACAATGTCACTGTGTGCAGGGGAACAGGGTTGTCTTGTACCTTTAACAGTGCACCTGATTACCTGTAAAAACAAAGCCAAGTTTTGTTGGGGAAATTGAGTTTCACCCTTTTTCTCCTTCTTTCTAGACACTGAAGAGTGGTGAAGTTCAGGAGCAGTGGCTCACAGACCTCCATTACTGTTTTAACATCTACCTTGCCTCCCATCCCCAGACACCTGGCCCTATAAACACAGTATATTGAAGAGGTCAAACTGCATTTATTGTAAAGCATTTACTTCTATTTAGTTTTGAATGGAAGATGTTGGAACAAAGCTTGTCAATTTTTTTGTAAGTGAAACAATAAAAATTTTACAGAGAACTGCAATACCTCTACTGCCTTTTTTTCAAGCAAGTAGGTGTTACAATAAAATGTGGTGACCACAGTGAGAGGTGTTAAAGTCCAGTCCTTGATGNATGCGGTGGCCACAGTGAGAGGTTGTAAAGTCCAGTCCTTGATGCTGAAGAACTTGAAGTGAAACATACTTAAGTTGACTCTGCTCATCTATTATTGTGAAGCATCACATTATTTAAAAAACAGAATTGTATAGTAGCAAGTAGAAAAAAAATTTGAGAACAGTATGCTTTAGAGTAACATTTTTTTTATTTTTGCTGAGTTCATATTTTTAAATACTTTATGCAAAGTAAATACTGTACACTGTGGCAGCTCTGAAGCTATTAAAATAACTTCTTTTTTCTAGAGCAGGGCCCATCTTTTCTTGCTTCTTTATTTAATGCACATAGAAAAAGAGTTTTTTTTAAAATTTGTGATAATTTCAAAGGGTAGAAAACACAGCCCTAATAGTTTCCTTAGGTTGTGAAAGCAGTTTCTTTAGTGAGCGTTTTTTGTCAACATACCTACATTTTCTTCCATATCCATAGGTAGGTAAAGAATAATTGTTTCTTTAGTAGAGAAGTGGAACATGAAGGCTGTTCTCCCATTCCTGCTTGGATTTTGAAATGAATTTAATGAACTTGAGGTAACTCTCAGAACTGTAGTATCTTTAGTACAGTTTCCCTCTTCTTTGAAACTCTATTTGATGAACACATTCAAAATTCCAGCTTTTTGCCATGGAAAGCTTTGGTTGCCCCTACAATGTTCTTGCAATACTTGGCTTAGTGCTTAATTTTCTTTCTTCAGATACAATTCAGATTTCATCCTATGTTGGTAAAGAAATTAACAGTTGCATTTAAAAAACAGTTTGTACACAAAATGAGTCCAGCTCCTTAGATACGTGCTTGGCATGTAATGCTGTGATAATACAAAACTGAAAATGTTCAAGTTTAATACATCATAGATGGCTTATACACTATAACAGCTGTAATGGAATGGATTTTAAATTCCTAACATTGTTTTGCTTAATGCTTGAGTCTTGTATTTTTTGGTTTTGCAGCGGTGGTTGGTCTCATGTTGTATGAAAATTGCCTTGATTTTTCCATGTTTTCCAGCAAATTAACACACTGTAGGTTGCTCACTGTAAAAGAACAAAATAATTTTGTGAGTAACTCTAGTGGGTGAAAACCAGCTTCATCTACACTGTGTTCTAGATTTCATAAGCAGCTAATCTCCTGGGAGCAGAAATGTCTTCTTCCTGGCATCTCACTGCTGATTGTCTCTCTATTAATAGAGTTTGGTTTCTGCAGCACTGGGTACAGCTTGTGTGGAATACAGATGATGCTGCTGCTGCGTGTGGGACTTCAGCAGCCTCCCATGGGTGTAGTGAGGCTCACCCCCATAAATGAATGTAGGGCTCCAGACTAACACTAATCCTGGCTGAATTTGCTGAAGAGCAGAAAGAGATTGTGTTGAGCAATCTTTAGCAACATGAGGTGGGCAGCGGGCTCTTCCTAGAAAGTCTGAGAAAGTGGTCCAGAGGCTAAAGGGAGTGCTCTCAATTGTTCCTCAATGTTTTTTTTATTTCCTGTAACGTGCTACAAATAATATGCGTGTTTCCCTTTCCCAGGTTTGGAAAGGTTAGCTGTAAACATTTCAGTGCTTTATCCCATTCTAGCCAGGGTCATCCCAAGTCCAAATCCAAATGTTACATTGAGGGTGTGAACTCAGCACATCTTAAGGACACCTTTTTGATGCCAAGATTTGCAAAACCTGCTCCTTTGCAACTCCAAACACACTTTAATGTCCACAGTGAAACAAAGAACCAGACTATCTGGTTCTGTTGCAGAGTACCTCTTCAGGTGCCACTTGCTGAATTGACAAAATTAATAGATTTAATTTTAAAACAGCCAAACAAATTAGAAAAAGAACAAATTTAAAGTTGTGAAATGTTTTAATGGTAACAATCTTTAAAGGGCCTATTTACCAGAATATTCCAAAGCACTTACCCTATCCCTTTTCTATCTTTCTATCACCTGCTTTACTGAACAGTTCCTTTGAACACCCTCTGCATATCCCTCCTTCCAAAGTGTTTGACTGAGTTGGGTGTCAATCCCCATTACAGATTTGTCACCACACTCTTCTTCCAGGAGCTCTATGAACATTAAAATTCGGGCTGACAATCAGCCTTCACCTTCCCAGATGTAACTTCTGCAAGGGAAAATGAAACTGAACAGTCCATTCTGACCTACTCCAGGCACCTACGTCAGAAACAGAGTATCTGGCATTAGCCACTGACAGCTCTGAACTTTTCCAACAAACGTAATGTTGTCATGCACAAAGGCAGGCAGATGAAAAACATGTTATTGTCTTTTAAGTTAGGGCTAAAGTTCCCTGAGCTCCTATTAGGTGAATAAAAGTAGGTAGTGTTCTAAGGGAACTGGGCAGAGTTCCTATCACTAACCTATTCGTCACCAAGTTATGAAAGCAAAGGCCACTCCAGCCTCAAGAGAAAGCCTTTTTATTTTAGAAGACAGGGAGATCTGTTGTCTTGAAAAGTTAAACGAAAAGAGCTAAAAGCTCTTTTAAAATTTAGATTCGTATCTGCATGAAGAGGTGGCAATCAAACACCTGTCTGGTCATGCCTTTTAATTAAAAGTTCTTGGACAGTGAAAGAAAAAGGCCTCTGTCCCTTATTGAGGCAGAAATTTACCTACAGTTCTAAGAAACTCAAGGATAGGGCCACTGTCAAATTTCCTTCTGACTTCAGAGTTGTGTTAAACTACTTGGAAAATGTATTTTATTTCCCGTTGCAAAAATTACCTAAACTCCTGATTCCTTGAAGCAGTTGCTGTGTTCCCATCTAGCTGTGGCCTGTCTGACAGGTGTAGCACAGCCAGGAACACCAAATGCCCAGTGGGGCACTAAACCTTCATGTGGTGAAGCATCAACATTACCACAGCTCCCAGCCTCAAGGAAGTCCATAATACAGTTGAAATAATCTGACAAATGGCATTTTGAAAATAAGTTTTTCATCTAAATGACTCAAGGATAGAAGTGCAGTGCTCAATTAAGCCCAAAAGTGGTGAAAGGAGGAGTGTGCAATCACAGCAGTTTGCAGGTAGTCACGCATTTTGGTAAGAGAGCCCAGTCCTTAAACAGATTATTTTCTTATCTAAGAAGAAACCAATCTCAGGTATATAAATGTCGAAGTATTGTTAAAATGGACGTGTCCTACCTGAGGCCAGCTGCACATCAGAAAGTTTCAGCTTAGAAGGAGGTCTTGTTGACTGACACACTTTGCCTTCCTGAGAGCGTCCTTTAACAAACAACGTGAACAGCTCTGTGTTTATCACATAAACATGTGGCTGTGTATAGCTAAAAACTATTTCAGTAAGCTACAGCATTATTTTATCCTAAAAATTACTCTCATTTTTTATGGGGAAACTCATGAGATGTACCATATGACAGAAAATTGTGACAACTACAACTGGAATTTAACTAATGTTAAAATACATCTTGCAGTTAATATAAAAAACCCAAAAAAACCCAACCAACCAACCAAAAAAAAAAGGAAAATAAATTCATTAGCTTTATTTATTTTTGGTTCTCAAAGCTACAGAGCCGTGATATAGGTGACTTAACACCTGTTAAAGTACATTAGCATATCCATACTCCATCAGTGATCCACACTGTAAAGGAACTCAAGGTCTAGAAGCAATACTTTTGCCTCTGTCTTTTCTTGAAGATGCATTTATTTGCATGTGCACATTCAGGCACAGTGCAAAGCAGTGCAGAATTATAAAAGACAATCTTGCTCTTGCCCTAAAGACAACTTGTCTTCATACAAAAAGTTACCAACATTGAACATACTCTTCAAATGAAAATATTTTTAAAACGGTAACAAACAAAACAAAAAGTTTAAAACAATGCTTTAAAAAACCAAACCAGGATCCAGATAGCCACTCTGCATGGATACAGCCAGCTATCCCCAGCTTAACTGCTCTGTTCTTTTTCCACATTGATATATGGTGAGCAACTCTGGCAACGGAATTATTTGATTGCTCAAGATCTGTGTTGAAACAATGCTGTGTGGGGATTCAAACAGCTTTAGCAATAGCCATTTAAAATCACTGAGTTGTTTGGTTTTTTTACCTGAAATAGAAACACAGTTGCCCAGAATACCTGAGATTCAGAATAATTTTTATAAATAGTTGAAATCCTTAACAATTAGGGAAGAAGAGCATAGACAAATACACTCTGTTATAAAAATGAAAGCATAGTTACTCAAAATAAATTATAGTGAAAAGAAAATTACCATATATCTGCTTTAGGATGGACTGCTTGCTGGTTTTTATGGCTGAGCTGGTTTTGTTTAAGGATTTCAGGTTTTTACATGAAGGAACTGATTTCAGAGGGCTATGGTTCAGCTGTTTCTTCCAAGCAACCTGAATGAAGAAGGCAGCTGCCTCTTGTCTCCATTTGTCTTCATCTTCCTTGCACTGCCGCTTAGCACTAAGAAGCTGAAACAACTCCTGTCTTAGCTGGTAACTAGAGAGCAGAAAAGAGAAGAGCACTTGTTTTAGGTGACCTGTTTTTACTTCTGTGCTTTCTACGCATCAGTTCACATGGTGGATTACATGAGTAACTGGGAAAACAGAACTCCCACTGATGTGCTAAGTCACTTGGATGAGAAATGTTTGTTCAGAAGAAAAAGTAGGAGTTGGGTTCAATTTTGGATGCATCCATTATTTCATACAGTTACTAAAGAAGTGGCATTACAGGTATCAAAAGTTACAGTGCTTCAACATCAGCTTATCAGCTGCTTTATAAATAGAAAATCATCAGAAAACAAAACTATAAGTATTTATAGTAACAGTATAATCAGTACTGCTTCCTCATTTTCACTATATTCACAGCTTAATAACAGCAACCTTTCTCGTGTGCCTTAGCTCTTCATGTCCTCAGTCAATCAGTGCAAGAGACAAACCAAATTGCCTCCTGTGGGTTCAACTGCACATTTCCTCTGCAGAAAACTGAGCTGCTCTCCACCCCTCCTCTGCCCCTCACCTTGTTTTTAGCAATCTGTGTTTTACCCCTTCCCCTCAAAGGCTCCCTGTCTTCTGACCCAGCCTCGCCTCAGCTGCTTTGATCTTACACACAGTCACAGCCCTCTGTGAGTGGCAGCAGCAGATTATCTGTCCCTCACACTCCGGTGGCAAATGGCACCGGCAGCAAGGAGTTGTTTTGGGTTTTTTTTCCCTTGAATGGACGTAGGTATCCGATCGGATATTGGCGTTTCACGCTCCTAGTCAATGAACTGGCTTAGCAATTATCTCTGAATCCTCCCAGTACAAACCTGTCACAAATGAGCATTGAGTAACACTTGTGAAATATTAATTATAAGTGTTTGTTAACAGGCCAAAACACATTGATCATCATCCCCTCTGGCATTCAAAAAGGCTTCTACTAGATGCCCCAGTAAAGCAAAGGAGGAAGGAGAGAGAAAGCAGTGATTTTTCCTGTTGCTCCCTCTGCAAAAAGTTCTAAATTAAAAGACAACAAGCCTGATACAAATTGTTTGAATATATGTTCTAAGCCAATGAACTACATAATTCAAACAAAGCAGCAGCCATATACAAAAAATGAGTACATAAAAGCACAATAGAATGCCAAAGGGGGATGATATGCTTCGTTACAGCCCAAATAATTTTAAACCTCCAATAAACTTAGTAAATTACCTCCGTGAAATTTGCTGGGTGAGACAAATGTATTTAATCTTAATTTAGTGAAGCTTCAGAATTCAGGCATGTAGTGTTATGCAGCTCATTAAAGTACATAACAAATGCAGGCAGCAACTGCATCTTGTCAGGGCCTGCAAGTTTTGAAGCATGGTATGAATTCAGAACAGGAGTATTATTGAGACACGGAGGGAAAAAATGATCCCGTTTTCTTAAATAACATGCCACCTTTAACTTTTCAAAGGGGTAAGAGAGGAAAAGGAAGTGAAGAGGGAGCACAGTTGCAGTGACTTGCTAACATAACTTGAGCTAAGGATGGGTTAAGTGAATACTTAACTGCAGGAAAAACAATTTGGGAACTGTTTTATACTGGAGCAGAAAAGAATACTAAGCTACTCTCTTGGAATTCAGTAATTGCTGCCAGATGCCTTTATTGATTCGTGAAATGACCCGTTCACAGTCTCTCCACCTTTGTGTCCAGCTGTGATTTCATGTTTGTAGAGAACCTCTGGTACTTTTTAGCAACAAGAGAACAACTGTGAGGTTCTGACACTGAGAAGATGTAGGCAGTTATCTATAGAGCAAGGGCACATTTTTTTAATTCATCTCTCTCATAACAGATCATTCTGATCCTAGTGAGAAAAATGAGAATGGGACCAAGTTTGATACAATATCAATCTGACATGGTGCCTTAAAACACACCTGATGCTCAGTCAATAAAACTACTGCACATAAAAGAAAAATGGAATATCCATGTGCAGAACAAAGCTGGGTAAGTGGTATTTTCACTCATTTTACAGAAGCTCTAATCTTAAAAACCACCGCTGGCCAAAGTATGCACACAGCAATAATATATTTAAAAAATACAGCTTGACTCCAGTGGGAGAAAAACAGAAACCAACTTATTCCAACTTCTGCCCGCTCCCTGTGGGCCCTGGAGCACGGTACAGGCCTCGGTGTCCCCCAGGAGAGAGAACACAGACACGGAATCTGTAAGCCTCGGTGAGCAGGATAAGCAATTAACCTTTGGCAAGCCACACACCTTAGATTACTCTTTTGAGGGATATATTTATAAAGTTTGCAGATTTGGGAATTGAAACTCTCCTGAGAATGGCAAGTTGAATACACTTAAGCAGACCAGTACCACTCTGCTGTTGTGTTTGCCTTCAATAAGTGAATCAGGACTATAAAATTTGCAGTGAGACAAATGCATTTAATGCCAATTCAGAGAAATCCCAAAACTCAAGCATGTACTTCTACCTTTTTCTAAGGTAGAATTACACAATAACATTGTATAATTTTACTCCTGTCTACAAGCACATGCTATTTACCATGTGCAAGTTTGGAACAAAAGCAAACATAGGATTGTGGAAGAACTACCAAACTAATGTCTCCTGCAGCCTAGTAGAATTTATATTTGTTAGTGTTCTCTGAGTTCTTGCTAACAGAACAAATATATTTATTTTTCACTATTATTTAAATAGCAAATGTAACTTGAACAATCTTTAATTCCAACAATTTACAAAATGCAAAGTGTTTGTAAGTGCATGCACTTCTTGGAGAGAACACACACCATCCCTGTTTCAGCAGGTGGACAGTTCAGAAAGGCCTATCCAAAATCTGTAGTGTAAATGGGATGCAGATTTCTGTGCAGGTAAGCCAGCTTAATGCATGGCTTTGAATCCTAGTTCTTGTGGGGAAGTTTGCACAAGCACTCACTACACATCAGTTCTGCTTTGTCTTTGCCCTTTGTAAGGATTTGAAACTGGTGTTCAGTGAAAGCAGCAGAGCCAGCAGCAGCATCACTTGCAGATACACTCGCCCAACCTACTCGTGGCTTCCTTTAGCTTTTGGTATCTAAGCAGTTTGAACACCTAAGACAAGAACTTGGGATCTAAATCAGAAAAGAAGGCCAAGGAGCAAGCAGCAGAGAGGGCAGAAGTGGTGGAACCCTGGGAGAAAAAGTGGCTGCTTTGCTTCATAGTTCAGAGGAATGTGGCATGGAATCACAGAACCACAGAGTGGTTTGGGCTGGGAAGAGTTTTTAAAGACCATCTCATCCACCCTCCCTGCCATGGCAAAGGACATCTTCAGCTCAGAGTCCCTCAGAGAAACAGTTAAAACTAGCGAGAGACATGGAAAGAATACTGGTAAATGTAACAATTAATAGTTTTCTGGATCCAGTAAAATCAAAGAAAGTTTAAATAAAAACAAGAAATAAGAATAATTTGCATATTATATACTTCCCTTACATACTCTTCCTGCCCATTTTGATAAGAAATTAAATATTAATGAGCATGTACTTTTACAATGACTGCATTTCTGAGGCTGAAAGGTACACATTAATGAAAGAAGGATAATGCTGTGGAAAGCATTCTGTACAATCTTCTGTGCAGCAGTTGTTCCTGCTTAATCAAGGTATTCAAGCTGCCTTCAAGTTTTGGCAATGAACACTCAAAGCTCCCAAACATTCCGTGGTTATCTAGTTAAATGTTAGGTCAGAGCACAATTTCAAGTATGTCACTGAACTCCAGGTTTAGGCAAATCCTGATTTACACTCTAAAGAAATATCAGTGCTTGAAGTAGAAGTTTAATGATTTCTCTGATTATTAAAAGTCACACTTACCTTGCGCTTTTTATGAACTACTTTATTATTTTTTGTTTTATTGTTATTTCTATTTGTTATTTTTTTATTACTAATATCAATCTACACAACTGGAACCCACTTCCCCTTGTGTGGAGATTATTACTTGGCTCGTTTAGCACTGGCAACACTGTAAGCAAAATAAAGCACATTGCCAACAAGCCGAGTTTCATTTACATCTACTTGTATCTCACTCTTCTCTAGCCACTGAAACAGCAATCTTACCTTCTCCATGTCCTCTGTATGACTGTGGCAGCATAGTTCTTCTTCCGAAAAAGCTCTTTTCTTTTCCTTTCTTTTTCTATGATCTGCATTCGAATCTCTAAAGGGATTAGTTCAATATTTGTACTTTGCCATGGAACAGAACATAATTGATCATCTGCATTCCTGGATCCAATTATGCCTGTTTTTTCCATGTTCAAACTGTCGTCAGAAGCAGAACATGCTATTGGGTTTCTTGGCACAGTCCTGGTAGGTTCTGCCTCAGCAGATAATAATGAAGAGGTCTTTTTTGCTATTTCATTGTTTCCTGCTTTGACAGTTTGTTCTACAGCATGCAGGCTGTCATTTCTGGTGCTTAAAAATACTGTTTTGGCACTTCCTGGTCTGCTAGAACCAGCTGGTGAACATCTCTTACCATTTACCTCTTTATTTCTGTGCTTCTGCTGTTGCCTTTTGTATTTAGAAGAAGCTTCACCCAGCTTTGAGTTTCGTGCTGTTCCACTGGTACAACCAGCATCACAGAAGAACACAGCCCTTCCTTCACCGTGGTCCCTCTTGCCAGAAGGAGGCTGACTTGGATCCCTCAGCTTCTCCTCTGCACTGGCAGTCCTACAGGCAGAAGCAGAAAGCTTCCTGCTCCTCCGAGCACAGGCACCCATCGTGTTGGCAGCGTGTTCCTTGTGCTTTTCTCCGTCCAGTTCTGCAGCAGCCACAACCTGATGTTTCACTTCAACTTTTGTTTCCTTGTTTGCTTTGCCACAATGGAAATGGACACAATTTGACTTGCTTTTGGTATGTTTCCTCAGTGAATCTTTAGACAGAGAAATTGAAAACAAATTCAGTCTCTGACCCAGGAAAACATAGTTTATGTGTCTGAATTTTTTGCTCAGTTACCTTTGGGGCACACTAGGACTCAATTAAATGAACAAAAGAATGCAAGCAGGAAGAATCAGAAGAGGACACGAGTGCCTGTCACAGCAGAGTCCCAAGCACCTTCATTTGCTTAATGTTTTACAAATGGTTCTCTTTCTAACATAATATTTGAGTTAGATGCGTAAAAAACTTCTACTCTATCCATGCTGTATCCTGGCACAGGATAACCCACTAACCCAGGAAACCCAAAGCACTTGGCTTCTCAGTACTTTCCTTGATATCCTGAATGAAATTATGAAGTCCTTCCTATTTCTCCCTTGCTGCTGTGTGATCACTGCTTCTAAACACTCTGGTGAGGGTGACTCAGAAGCCAGACTGGAGTGCAAAACAGAAAATTCCCCATCTTCCATTCTTCTTCCCTTCTGCTTGGAAATTAACAGGAGAATGAAAAAACAGACCAGGGCGTATGGAATGTAACAGACAGGATGTTAGAGGGTAGGTAGGAGGGGAAAACGAAAATAAAGATATCTTGGATATACTGTTATTCCGGAAAATCATCTGGATCATCCAAAACCTGGTGAAACCAGGCTGTATTTGTAATGCCTTTAGAGGATATCCTTTTGAGTGGATAAGCAGATCAGAAAACATCCAACAACTGAATCACAGTTTCCACAGCCCAAAGGGTCTAAATTTATATTTAATTCCAACAAAAAGACCAATGAAGTCCATTAAAGTTTTGGTCACAAGAGGATTGACTAGAACACCTAATGAGAACTGACTGCACAACTTCATGGTTTGATCCTTGTTGTATCAACTTTCCTGGCATCACTTCAGTAACAAAAAGAGAACGCATACCTAAAAAAGGCATAGCATCATTTCAAACATGGACTGTTTGGATTGAGCAAGAGGCTGAATCTTGTTCAAAAATCAGAGTTACCATTTCTCCATTAACATTCTTCATGTACACCACAGATAGGTCAAATATCTTTAATCTCATTTTCTCTGAAGAGTTCAACTAATAGAACAATTTCCCACAGCCTGTTTTTACATATTCTAGGTATTTTTATAGACACCATAAGACACTGTACTGGTGTTTTTCACTACTTCACACAGAGTAAAATAATCTGTATCTAACTTTACCCTACTGTACAAATTGCTCAGGTGATGAAAGACTATGAAATCACAGAAAGACTAAATAGGTTCTATATATAAAACACCCCCAAGAAGTGGACAAAGCAGATAAACAGCATAATTTAAAAAGACCACAAACCTTGCCTGATCTTATGACCTTCACTCTGAGGCTCTGCTGACAGGCAGCTCTCTTTTGGGGCCCCTTTGTCATGACTAGTTTTAGGTGAACCTCTGCTGTTTCTCCCTGGCTGGATCTGTGAAGCACTGAGGGACAGAAGCCTCTTGCTCTGAGTGTCAGCTGCTTTGTTGGGTAACACTTGGACACTGGTGGCCTTCTCCCGATTTGTGGGATTCTGTTGTACCCGAAACTTGTTTTGCTCCATGTTCTGCATCCCTTTCTGCAGCTTGGCTTCTTTCCTCTTGCTTTCCTCTTCACGTTTCCTGCAATTACAGTCCACACCATTAAGAATTTTGAAGATTAAACCTTAGGAGCATGTATCTAACTTGAACACACTCCTCTAAAAATCTGACACTGCCACAACAAATCCTTGACTTGACATCCTTTCCGTGAGAAAAGGACACATATTGCACTGAAATGCCTTAGCTTGATCCAAAACAACAACTGGCTTGCAGCTACAGCCTGATGAAGGTTAAGTCCTTGTCAGCCAGCTGCCTATTCAGTTTGCAGTTGTTTTGACTGATCTTAAAACACTTATTGAAAACAACTATATTTAGGGGGTTTTATAAATACACAAAAATTAAAAGCAGGATTTTAAAAAGAATCATGACACTAATAACTGTGTTTGTAATTAGTAATGAGCAATACTTTCATGTGAGTAGTAATGCAATGCATTGTATTTGAAAAGCAAAAGACTTTAGCAAAAGACACAAGATCTTTGAAAATTATTTTTTCATACTTAAATGTGTCATAGTACAGACAATTATAAACCAGCCTTCAACTAGCTATCGGTACTAACATGCTGCTATGTATTTGTCATTGGTAGGTAATTAATTTTACATAAATATTATATGCCATATAAATCACAGATACTGATAATATGAGATGTGAATTAAAAACTTGTGTGCACATAGTATGCCATTACAATGCTGACATTTGGACTTGCAAAATGTAGTAAGTCATGCATAATAGTGTAGCCATAAAATATATTTCAGATGAACTTAGGATAGGTGCATCCATTGAATAAAATTTTTCAGCCTAACTTGAAATACAGTGGGCTATCATTGCACTTTATCTTTTAAATTCTTGTTCCTACCAAGCAGAATAAACTCAATAGTGCATGGCAAATGTTACATACCTACCTCTCACTGAATCTGTTTTTATAAATTAAGCCCTGGTTGTTGGATGAAGTGACACTTTTCCTGTTGGAACGGACAGGCGGTAAATGCCGTATCATGTAGCTGCCTGGTATTTTAACTTGCTTCCAGTGCTCCAACACAGTGTGCAGGCTGTTGCCACATCACCTCCCAGCATGGCATGTGACAGGTGAATTATGCAGCACGCCAGCCCCAGTTCCTGTGAGCGGTGTCACTGCCAGCGCGTGTCACTGCAGCACGAGCTGCCAGCAAGAAGCCCTAACTTTATCTGTCAGTGCTATCTTATCAACTATGCTCTGCAGAAGAAGCTGATTGAACTTTGCACCTGAAAAGCTGCTAATTGATCTGAAAAAATACACTCCTAGCAGCCTGGGATTCAGTATTCCCTCTGGCATGAAAAAAAAAGTGGCTACTTTCAATTAATATTGGCATTCCACAACCGGACCATGCGGGGATGTTGGGAGTGTGTACAGTATGGATCTCACTGCCATTACTGTGCTATTTGAGCTGATAAATCAGATCTTGCTATTCACAGAATAGTAATTTTCTACTCTTCACAAGAACAGGCAGCCTATTACCAATGTCCTCTATTTTATTTAGGGTATTAGAGAAGGAAGCGTGAGATGGGCTGTGTGATACACAATCAAGCTGGAGTGACTTGCACTCCTCTGATGAGCAGATCAACTCAAAACAGTAACTTTAGCAATGTACCAATTGTAAAATTATTGAAATGACACAGGACCAGAAAGCAAGAAGTAAAAAAGGTTGTTTTTTTCTTTAAAGGCCTTATCTGTGTGCTGTTTTTTCAGATTAAACTAAAGAAAGAATAAAGGGAAGGGATTTCAAAGCTCCTATTTGTAAAGCATCAACACAATTGTGACAGTACAGCTTAGTTGAATAACAGACTCCTGAATAAGACCCTCCCCTTGTGTTTTGCTTTATTTAATCAGAAATTCAGTTTGCATTACAGTGAAGAATCTCTTTGAAATTTAAATTTCCAGATTTTACTGTTGTCCAATTTGAGAGGTTAGGTTTCATGAACAAGGAAGTAGACAAGATTCTAACTTCAGGGCTCTCAGACATTCTCAGGAGGTTCTGGCGACCCAACAGGATCCAAATTCAGGCTCTCAAGGTTAGGCAGCTAGAGCTCAACAGTGGGAACAGACCTGGCAGGACAACATTTTCCACTGTAAACACAAAACAATTTTCTCATGAATGGTCATAAGCTTGTGTTTTGTTGCAAAGGTGAAAGAATGAAAACCCTTCCTTTAGCAGATGGAAAGGAAGGGTTTCAGCCTTACATGCACATTTGTGAAGACACAGAGATGCTTTGAATTTTTGATTCTGCTAAAATGAATTCAACCTCTTCTATTCCTTCTATTCTGTTAAGAATAGAAACTTTTTTTATCTACACACTGAAGGATATTTTAAAATTATCCTTGCAAAAAAAACCCCAAAAACTTTAAAAGTCTCAACTGAAAATAGATCTCCAGGTATGATCCTACTACTGGTAGAGCTTTCTCTAGACTAAAATATATTTCATGTTGTATTAACAGCGTCTCCTGCTACACAATAGCATGATGATTATTTTCAAAAGAATGATACCACTGACTCATGATGTGTTCAGCTTCTGATCTATAATAATCTTTTAAACTGACAGTCCTTAATAAAAATATTAAGAAAAGTTAAGACAGTTAATTTCTGTCCAGTATTCCTATGTTGACAGGCCTTCCCAAATGTGTAGAGCAGTCCATTAGTTTTTACCTAAGTATCTATATTTTCCTCAGTCATTTCTTGAATATATTTTACCACCATTCTGATTTCTAATTTAGTTTTCAATGTTCTTACAATCTTCAGCAACTTGGTGCTATTTTCAAATTCAAATTTACTTTTTAAATGAAAATACAAATTCATGATGGACTTATGTGAAATTCTCATCAATATACACTTCCAGTTAAAAGGTGAGAAATGAGAAATTTCCCATGAGGATGTGTGAAGACTTCAGGCAAGTCTCAATGACAGCTACTGTTTCTCCATGGCCACAGAACTTGTTATTCAGACACAAAATAAAATTGAGTTGGTTTGATGTAATTTCTTCTGAAGTAAAAAAAAAACAAAACCCAAAGAGCAGTTCAGTCTACTTAGCATCTCTCATGGACCAACTTTCCAATGTTTCTTTTCTCTTCCTTTTCTAATGAGTATGTTTACAATGGTTTATTGTAATACCTACCTCACACTCTTTGCCAGTTCTTATTTAGCACCTCAGCTTGCTTAGCTTTATCATTGTATGTTCTTATCACTGTCAATTTTAGTAATTACATCAAATTTCCAATATGTGCTTTCCCTTTTCAGGTTGGTGAAAAGCTCATTATTTTCTCTGTTGCCACACTCCCCTATCTTTTCTCAGCATGCAGGGGTAACCACCAGTCTTTTGTAAAACCTCATAATCTACTTGTACTCTCTTGGAATGAGAACATTTTTCTAAATCTAGTGAAGGCTGTTTAATTGAACTGCTTATTTTCTTGCTGTTCTTCTCTTCCTAAATATCATGAGCTACTTACTCACTTTCATCCATTTTCCTTTTTACATCCACATGCTCAATCAGTTTCTTTCAACTAGCCAGAATGAAAAACTTCTGTTTTTTTCTATGGATTCAGAAACTCATCCTGAGGAATTGAAAGGGGATGTGAACAAATGAGGAATGAGTTCTGCAGCCCTTTCAAAATCCAATATATTGGAAATTAGTTTTCTCTGAATATGTTTTAAACTCTTATATATTATTTTCTTAATAAAGGCTGGTTCCTTATGTATAATATATATAACTTGGTTTTGCAATAAGCAAACCAAATCCTCTTTTCAAGCTCTGGGAGGGATCTCAGGAAGTCAGCAAGGCTAACAGGCTGCTCAAAACAGACTGGGTGGCCCAGGTTTTTATCCAATTATGTCTTGAAAAAATTTATGAACAGAGACCATACAACCTCTTTGGGCTGTTCTACTGCTCAATTGTCCCAAGAGTGAAAGAATTTCTCTTTATTTCCAGACAAAATCTCAACTTTTGCCTGTTAGAAGTTCCCCAGAGCCCAGAAACACCAACCAGACTACAGTTCCCCAGACTATTTTTTTAGCCTTTTTTGAAGCTAGGGGCAAAATTTTCTTTCCTCTCATCATAGAGGACCTTCCCTGGACCTTATAAAGACATTGGAAAATGACCTTTTAAAGGCATCAGTCAGTTCCTTCTGTACCCTTGGATGCATCCAGCCTGATCCCCCTTGCATGGGCTGAGTTCTCTCAAACCTGACTTAATCCTCATTCACAGCTGGCAGTTCTGCTCCTCCTTGAACAATTCTCTTAGCAAAGAGGCCTGGGAGACCTTCCTCTGGCAGACCGAGGAACAGAAGGCATTGAGTACTTGTGCCACACCTGTCTGTTGTTACTGAATGCACCATTCAGCAAGAGGCCCACACATTCCTTGCTCTGCCTTTTACTAATGTATCACTACTTTTATTAAAGTAGAAGCACAAACTCACTTCGTAACCTGTAACGTTTCTTTAAAGTCTCAACTCCATTTGAGTTGAGTTTCTGACACCATCTACATGCCCAAGCAATGCTTCTACATCCCCTGCCTTTGCAGTCTGTCCCAGCTTCTGCCTCCTGTAAACTGCATTTTTACATTTGAGCTCTGTCAAGGATTCCCAGCTTACCCAAATTGGTCTCCTGCCGTGTCTCTTTGCTCAGTGACATTATAGTGAGCGTGTTGCTTTGGCCTTCGTCAAACTTAATTTTATAAATTACAATTTCTTTGACATAGGAGAGAACATGGGAGATGTTTGCATAGAAATATTTCATAGGCTTTAAATACAGTGATTGCAATTTTACCAGAAAATAATACAGGTATGAGACGCTGGCTGACTTTTTGTTATGGTAAAAAAAGAAAAAAACCAAAACAAAAAAACACAGAAAAAGAACAGACTATCTAAACCCAAGTAGATTTAGGAGTGACTTATCTTAGAGAGACTCTCTAAAGTAACATATTACAAAGCAAGTTTTAAATTTCTACACTGAAATCTTTGGGGAGAGGGCATGTGTGTTCAATCTAGGAGTTCACCATCATTCTGGATCCTAAACCACTACACCCACATAATGTCTACTTTTATCTGGAGACCAGATTTTTAAACACCAGTAGGGATAATAGTTTTTTGTACGCAGGAACACCCTGGCCAATTTTAGCTGTGGGATGCACAGATGGGTATACAGAATGATGACAACAAAATGTCCCCTTCAGTTTATTACAGATCATAAAACTGCAATTAAATAAAATTTGTTATGTGACAACCTGATTTGCTTGTACACTCCAATTGTACTGTAATTCTCTTTTTATGGTACTTGGTACACAGACTATTGTTTTCAAACAAATCAACAACAGCTAAGTAAGTTTCAGAAACTACATCAGAAACTCACAAAGGAAAACTGTTATAAAAATATCCCCAAATTTCCATGAGGCAATTCTTTTCCACTTAATCTTCTACATGGTGGATCAGAGATTCTTCTAAAAATGAGTGTCATTACAAAGAATAAAACTCTCATTTGATAAAGTCAGTTGTGACCACACAGCAATACACAGAGCTCTCCACTTTAAAAAGAAATATTTTCCAAGGCAGCTGCTCCATGCATGGTTTTGACTTACACTGATTTCAGCAGAAAAGGCGAACAGTAGGAGAGCTACAGGTTACAACTTCAGGATGTAAAGATGTGAGTAAAAGATGAATTATCTGCTATTTCTAGCTTTGGTTTTACCTGGGGAATAATAATTGTTTTATAGTAGCAGCAATCAAATCCAATGAAGTTCTGACTGGCCAATTATGCAGAACATCAAACAACCAAATTTGATACTGAGTAGAGTGCAGCTGAATTTGTCTGTGATACACAGATGCAGCAAAAATACCTCTAGGTGAAATAATTATGTTGTGTGGTTTTTTCAAATGATTTCTCTTTATTGAAACAATACTCCCAAATCATGCAGAAATCTTTTCAGACTGTTATGTTTTTCATTTCAGAATCGGATTTCTTCAAGAGAAACCAGGTGCTAATTTGATACTAAGAATCTTAAGGATGAACTCAAAGCAAGCAAAGTATTGTGATAATCATTTATGTAACTTCTTATTTTAGAATTTCACCACTGCGCTACCGTTACCACATTTAAATCGGGTTGAAACTCAGCCAGAACCTACACATCTTGCTGACAACAATTTGAATTGCATATGTTAGCTATCTGTAATCCAATATAACCAATTCATAGGAACTCTGTAATTCAAGACCAGAAAATACAAGTGCAGAGAGACCCAAAATGAGACCCAAATGACCCAAATGAAGTTGCAAATAGAAACCAGGAATTCAAACCAGGCTAAACCAGGCTTCCTTAGTTTGTTTTTGGTTTTTTATCCTCAGCTACTGATTAATTTCTGTTCAAAACTGTTAACAAGACTTGATAGGCAAATAATTATTTCCACTACTTTAAAGTGGTGTTTTCCAAGCTTTTTCATCATCATATAGAATATCAGACAAAGATTCATGGACATTAATATGCTGTTTCCTCAGCTTTGGGTATTTTGCCTTCCTATGGTATATTATATATATAGTTTGTTATTTAAACTGGGATTATATGGAAAATAACTTCCATCTATCTAAAGTTATATGGAAGTTATAGGATTCCTTCAGTTTCATTAATTTTACCAAGAGGAACAAAAACTGATGAGCAACAGATAAAATCATACACTGGTAAATACAAACTTTCAAAAAACATCTATGTGCTGGAGTAGATTTCAAGTCTCAGACTTACTTGGCAGCAGCATCTTTTCTCAGTTGTTCATGTTTCATTAAAAGATTCTTCCTCTCTTGAAAAGCCTTTCTAACTTTGTATCCTTTGTAGACAGCTTGAATTTTGAAAGCTGCAATATCCTGAATGGCAGCTATAGACAAAGCCCCGTGTTCTAACATGAACTGAATCACTTCATGGTGTTCACCAAGCAAGGCATAATCAAGTGGAGTATATCTAAAATAAAAAAAACCAAAATCACAACAATTACTATGGATCTAGAATTCTAGTTATAATGTCTGCTTCTTCACCCTCATTTCATAATAAAGCAACTTCTAGTATGAAGCCCCATTAAACACTGTTTCAGTAGGCTGTTTCTTTCATCTTTTTAAGCATTATTTTGTTACCTTATTCATTCTACACACTATGGTTATCTTTAAAGCTTATTTGAGACTCCTAACATGGAAGGGGGCAGAAGGGGACCTGAGTGTTTGGACAAAATCTCTCAAAGCCCCATCCACAGCATTAACTGCTTTAGGAAAGCAGTCTTTAAAATGTATTATTCAAGTTATCATATAGAAATATAAAGAAAAAGTAAGTTAAAATATTTTTGTGTTATTTCCATGTGCATTTAAGTTCTAGAAATCTACTGTCAAATCTGGCTTAGCTTCTATAACATGGACTGAAGACACTATGACTGACACAGCAGTAGGATTAGATCTGTATCAAAGGATAGCATCTTTTTTAAAGTTCTAGGAAAATGTAAGTCTTTTTCAAATGGACACAGGTGTTCAAAATATTAAATTGCTTTGGGTTTTAATGTTGTCCAAGATGTCTTTTTCAAAATAATTGCCAAATTTCCCACTGTTGACATGGGAGCAAAATTTACATATCCCCCTCATCAACACTGAAACTTTAGGGAAAGACATTTAGGGACTGAAAATTATCAGTCACAAACCATAATCAAGACCATATAACATAAGATTATCCAATAACAAGTGTCAGTGCATGTGATTGTGAAAATTAGGGCTCTTGTTGATGGTAACTTGCTGGGACACAGTGCTGGTAAGCAAAGAAGGACAGAAAGCAAAATTAGACCTGCCACACAGCAATGGTTTGATGGAAGGATAAACAGCATCTGAACTGAAGTGTCTGCAGGAATAAAGACAATGACATAACATGAAAATTTGGATGTCAAGGTGTGCTGCTGATAGCATTTAGAGATACAGATTTTTGATAACCCAGAAATGGGAACTTAAGAAGGAACATTATTTCAGAAAAACGCATTTTTAAAGTATTCCTAATTTTGAATACTTTAAAGACAGAAAAGATACTAAAGTAAACTTTATGTTATAGTGTGTATATACCAAGACAATGTATTCTATTGCAGATCCCAGTCACGAAGATCCATATTTTTAATGTGGATTCTCAAACTCCATCTGAGCTACCTTTGAAATTAAAAAAAAATCACCTAAATCAGATCTGAAGAGGGGTTTTTATGACTGGACACTTACATACACCCCTCTGTTGTGTCAGTTCAAAGCTTGATTCAAACTTCCTTTTCCCTTGGTTCTCTCTAAAGCTGATAGCTTTTAAATCAAGCTGGCCTCACAGGGAAACACATGAAGACATCAGCCATCAGCTGTTATAGGCGATTTAACATGAAGGTGGTCAAGCAGCACCTTGATACGCCCAGGACATTAAGCTGGATTACAAAATAAATTTGCAAAGAACAAAAAATCCAACACCCTCCACATTAGCACTTGATCACATATTTGGCAAGCAAGCAGGCACTTTAAAATTCTAGATGTAATCTCAGCTCTATCCTTTCTCTCTAATTTTTTAGTTATAACCACTGTTTGAATTTTTACCTGGTATCTCTTACTACACTCTAAGAAAGTAAAGAAGGGAAGATTTTTTTCCCTATAGGAATATCTGAAAAAAAAAATAAAGCCACTTTGTATTGAAATTGTTACTAATTAAAAACCAATCTCATCCAATTAGAGGTGAACCATATCCATGAGGTTAAACCACAAATCTCATACAACACACAACTTGATTTTCCACTTTCCAAACTTACAGTATCTTAACAATAAAACAAGATTTGTAACTATTTATTAGGATGCAATTGTGCAATTCTTATATATATTTTAGGAGAATTATATTTAAAGATTAATCCATCTAGAAATACTGGGGATCTCTTTTGTTCTGCACATGCACTAGTGCTTATCAACAGACATTTGGAATACTGCAAGTTGTATTTTGAGTAATCTAGATTTATACATTATATATATATATATATATATAATATATATATATATATGTTAATTCCAGAAGGGAAACAAAAATACATACCGCCTGAATGATTGTGATAAACCAGAGCTAAGGTCCTTTTTTGACATTTGAGCATGATTAGTACATTTCTACAAATAAGGATAACAGCAGTCTCCAATCTGGCAAAACTGTGGCTTTTAAAAGATTAAATTACTTATTAAAAGTAATTGAATTAAAACTGTTCATTCAATTTTCTATCAAAAATTACTAAAGAGCCTTGACACTACTTAACTAGAAACTAGTTATAGTTTCATTTGTGTTTCTCAAGAAAAAATTAGAACAGAAAACGAAGAGAAATCTGAGTAGTTTAGAGTGGAGAATGAAAATAAAGAAGAAAGCATTTAAAACCTCGGGTTAAGTACAGAACTCTCAAATTTAGCACTGAAATATGGGGCTGCAAACGTTTTAAATAACTTATTATTTAAAATGCTGAATTATTCAAATTTATATGGCATGCTGTTCATATTCTTATAATTATGAAGAGGTCATCTACTTTAAAAAAAGGCATTAGAAATTTCTGCTAATAGTAATTATCTTCATGGTCACATGATTAATTCGAACTCTACAACCCAAATCACTTTTAAAAAACTATTATTTATATGTCAATGAAAGACAAATAAAAGAGATGCAAATTTGCTGTCTCTCTGTGATTAAGAAGACTTTTTTTTTAAACCAGGCCTTTAGAATACAGGTAACTACCCGGTACTTTGTAATCACCATTTCAAAACATAACATTACATTTTTCCATTTTCTTTCTTCTTGCTGTATTTATATCAAATATAAAAGAAAAATTCCAGTCTATTCCAACAGCAGCAGAATTGCCTTTTCATCCTTTGTCCATATGTATCTGCCATCAACTCCATATAAACGAGAAGGATCTTTAATATTTCCAACAAGACTAGATTGAGTCAACAAGACTAGAGTGAGTAAATACTCCCAGAAGTTCATGGTTCAGAAGTATAAGAGTTGAAGTTGCAACATCTTAGTTAAAGAAGGGAACTTTCACATCAGAAAAGCTGCTTACGCTGAATGCCCAAGGTTACAGCACCCCTTTAAGACACAACATGACGATTCCCTTGCAGAATGAGAACATTTAACATTTACATGGCAGGCATCTGCTTTGGCACAATTACAAAGTAACACCTTCAGACAAGCAATACCTCTCCTCACTGTTCTCCATGTGATTCGGGAAAGCATCAAAGCCCAGCAGTAGCTTTATAGCATCAAGGTAGCCGTTGTTACAGAGCCAGTGCAGGGCAGTTCTGCCCTGTAAAACAATACAAAGCAACAAAAATAAACATTCCCCCCTCACACCACAAATAAAAGTCATAAATCATAGTGTAATTCAATGCTTTTCTGGACATGAAGAACAAACAGTTCTTCTAAATAAACTTCCTTGTAAAAATAAGAAGAATACAGTGCTTAAAAATGGGTTTTTTTAAACGAGATTTTAATACTAGTGCTTTTTCACCTAAACCAGCTGAAAAGCAGCATTAGAAGACTAACCTCAGAGTTTCTTTCTTTCTTTGCAAGAGATGTACAGCATGCTCTGTAGAATTCATAATGAAAGCCACATTTCTATTACCTGGAATTATCTTTGTCCCACAATAAATAGCTACATAAAATTTCAATAAATTGGGTGAAGCTCTTTTGACTGATGATGTTCTAATGATTTCCGAGAAATTACATCATATAACAAAGAAATCTCTTATAGGTTGCACAATTATTCTGGCTCCTAATTTCAATTATTGCCTGAATAATGGCACAAAAGAACATATAAACCAAGTGGTTTGGTTTGTTGGTTTTTTTTTCACCTGGAAGAGTGATACATACTATGTGGGTACTTAATGTGGACAAGTAATTGAAGCAGTTATTGCACCATCTCACTTGCAGTACCATACTTTCTTACTTGCTCTCTCTCTTTGTATGCTGGAGAACAGATTAAAACAGACATTCCCATGTCAGCTGCTAATAAGGAATGATAGAAGAAATCAGATCATTAATATGACTCCTCATATGATCACAATTGGATAAGGAAAAACCAAAAGTGATCTGGAAAAATACAAATCTTCAATTCATGCTACATATTATAATACTACTTTTCTTTCGAGATTTTAGAAGTGAAGGCAAAGGGAAAATGACATCAGGATGCATTTCCTTTTGTGACAAACAGCAGCACAGATGTTTCTATGTCCTGGAAAAGAGAATGACCTTGACGAAAAGGAAAATTTTTTAATTTTCAACAGTTACTCTATTAAGGTTATTCTAAAGTTAACAATATGCCTCAGTGAAGAAGAACATACCTCTTTATCCTGAATATTTGGATCTGCATTGTTTTCCAGCAACACCACCATGCAGTTAATGTAACCTCCATAAGCAGCACACTGCAGAGGTGTTCTACCTGCATAATCCTGCACATTAGGGTTGATTTTATTTTCTATGAGGATTTGGCACACATCAGCATTTCCTCCCAGGGCTGCCCAGTGAAGTGGTGAATGACCATCTTGGTCAACCAAATCTACTCTTGCTCCTCCTGTAAAAACAAATACCTTCTTGAGCACAAAAAGAAAATACTGTTGAATGCTAAGAAAAGAGTAAGTTTATGTTAAACTAGGACAATTCAGAGAAGTATTTTGGAAAGCAACTTCAATATTGTTACTCAAATCCTAAAACTTAAATCAACATTAATTTGGAATGAAATAGTTTCAAATAGAGTCAGGCATCTAGATTTTTACAGTCTTCTGACTATCCTCTCATGTGCTTTAGAATATTCAGACCTACCAAATGCCTATGAAAAATCTATTTTATTTGTTTCAGGTCTATGAATTTTCAATAAAACTTTTTCAACAGAAAAATAACTTCTAAAAATTAGATTTCAGATTAAATGTCTTTTAAAATCTCAAAAGCAGCGAGATAAAATATTCACAATGTAATAATAATTTTTAAATAAGCTTTTTTAAATTCAAGCATGCTAAGACTCTTTTATGCAGATAATTTATTTCTCTGTATGTTCTTGCAAGACGTAAAAATTCTGTACAAAAGTACAACTCCACAAATACAAGAACTTGAACCAACAAGCAACAATGACTCTCAATATCATAAAATATTTAATTATAGCCAAGCTTCTTGCATCTACAAAAGCTAAATGGCACAGGGAGTGGGAGGAAGGGCTTAACAAGAGGTTAAATATGCCCAGCAGATGATGGAAGTAAGAAGACTTTTCAGTCAGAAAGGCTGGTTGATGGAAAACTTGCAAAATTTAGCCTGGATACTTCATCTATCCATAAGTGGGATAGTGTCTGAAGTAGGAAGGAGATGTTTTTGGGAAGCTAAAATGACAGAACTTTGCATCTAAGATGCCACTGTTCTTTCACTGTTCTTCTTACGCTTCAGCAGATATTTTACAATCACAACTGAAACTGTGTACTTTGGTAAATCCAATTTCCATCTACAAACCAAATACTGCTTTTAAAAACCAACCAGAAGAAAATATTAACAATGTAGCACTCTTGATATCTATCTACATTTAAAAAATAAAGACTCACTTTAAAATTCTTTAAAGAACCCTAAAAATGGTTTCTCAGAAAAGTGAAGAAAGTTTATTTTGGTCTTATTTACTGGGTAAAAAAAAGCAAACAGACCAAAACAAAAGAAAGGAAGGACTTGCTGGGGAAAGAGCTGGTTTGAGAGACTGAAATATACTTGCAAAGGCTTAAGCAGAAATGAGCTGTGAAAAGAACAATCCCAGTTTTGGAAGTTTTGTATTTAACACTTTCAACCATTTTGCACAACACTGATAATCTTTTAGATTCACTAGGGCTATTTCACAAGGGGAACTTACAAACAAAACCTGCTTTAGGGAAGTAATTTCCTACCCCACCTCTTGCTCAGCTGTTTATTTCCTATTCCCACCAGAATGGAAGCAGCACCAGAACTCTGAACAGATTTGTAAAGTCCTGAGAGCTGACCTTGAATGAGTGTTTGAATCACTTCCTTGTGACCCATCTCACAGGCTCGGAAAAGAGGGGTGTGTTTCATCACATCCAGAGCATCCACCTGTGCTTTATGCTCCAGCAGCAGTTTCACTGTGCTGACGTGGCCAGAAAGGGCAGCAGCGTGCAATGCTGGAAGAATAAAGTAGTAGAGAAAAAGAAACCATGAGCTTTAGAGGTCCACAATTAGAACCATCAAAATAAAAATTAATTACCAATATTTTGGTGGGAAAAGTACTTTTCAACCTCAAGAAACTGAACAATCAAAACAAGTGATGATGTAAGAACACTTTACTGCCCTACAAGCAACAAGCAGAAAAACTGCTAGCCCTAAAACATGTTTCTGACTTGCACAAACAGAAGTTTTGCATTTAACACCACCGAGATTGGCTTATAGTGAGGATTTGTGGAAGAACAGCAGCATCTGATTAAGAGAACATGACATGATTTACTTCTACCTCTGTTTTGTGGCATTTCTGAGATTGCTCACCACCAGTGGAAGAAAGCTTTCATTAATTCTTCAACGCTTTCCTGAAAATGACATTTTTCTTCCAAATAAGAAAAGTTGTCTCACTTAAAACTTCAGAAAACTACCCAGCTTTTTGTTTCAAAATTACTTGGAGAAAATTTTATACAAAATTATGTAGCAAGACCACCATATCTTGCACAGTATCTCCGGCTCCCTGTTTTCTTCACAAAAAAGAAAAAGATTACAGAAAGACCAGATGCTGCTACTTCAGGTACTTCAGAATTGAGGTAAAGATGTGGTGTCCTGTAACTGGAGTTGCTATTGCCTAACACAGCATCCTGCAGGCACTGTCAGCCAGAGTTGATGATGACCAGCTCATGGCTCTTTTTGAAGGAAAGAAGAACTGCACAGAGCAATGAAATTTCAAATCAATGGAGAACACATATATTGGTAGTTTCAATTACAGTTTGACTTTAAAATGCTTTGGTTTATTTCCTATAGTCAGCAGTCAAATCAATCTACATTCTCAATTTGGCTTAAATGTAGAGTATTTTACAGACAATGAAATCAAAAATAATAGAATAAAATCACAAAACAATGTGGTTTATAAGTGTGCATTTAATAAAGTGAATTCATATTTCCCCATGAAATTTCAGAAATATTCATGCTTAGTGAGAACTGAATCTGCTCATGCAAGTGAAGTGTGGGGCTGTACACATCTGTATTTGTTTAATGTTAAAATGGACCAGGTCAAGATCCAGTAGAGGCATTATACAGAAATGCACACCACAAAGACCAGCATTAAAAGGAGCAGCTTCTTGAACCACAGCCAGAATATAGAAACAGCATTTTTGTATTTGCCAGCTTCTGTTTACAACCAGTACCAGCTTATGAGACAGTAACCCAGCACAACCTGTTACACAGGCCCTGCTAAAATGCTCAGGTTGTTCATGTGGTCATTGACCTGAACGCAGATGGTACGCACTGCCTTAAAACAGAGTCACAAAATGAGTGACAGTAACACTGTAACACGGACTGGAGTCAGAGCCAGAGACACTCTGAGAAGTGAAAATCGAAATCATGCCTTTGAGAGGACGCTGATTTAAGTGCAGCAGCCTAAAAGTGTAGCAGAGCTCACTGCACTCATGAAAAGTGAGTGCCTGTGCAGCAGCTACTGCGAGTGGGTGGCTATCAGTAGGATTTGGACAAGAATGAGATCCCCGCCGCGTCGTACATTTGGATGGGCCTGGTTTTCATGGTCTGACCTCACAATAAACTCTAGGTTCTGGTTTTTGTCCTGAATCCCTTATGAAACCAAAGGCAGTAAACCACTCCATCGGATGACACATAGGGTGTGTGTAACAATACAATAGAAAAAGAGCTGCTGTGTCAGCTTGGCCAGTTCTTCCCCCCTATCACTCATTCTGACGCAGGCATCTTGTTTCGCACTTTGTGCTCAATATTTTCTTGTAAGCCAAATTTTCTGTGATGGAGTCACGGTGACTGAAGAGATTCTTCAGCCAGCTGGTCACAATGGGCCCTTTGTTCAGCCGACAGACAGAGCCGTCTCCATTGTGCGCAGTGACGGCAGAGCTATAAAGCTGCCCCTGTAACGCTCCTGCAGCGCTGATCTCTGAGAGGAGGGAAATTCCTTTCCCTTGGTGTCATTCTCCTACACAATGCCGAGAGTCTCGATGTTCTAGTGGAGCTCAATGGAGAGCCTGCTCTTTTTGAGCAAATGCAAAAGGCTGCGTTAACGCAACATTACAACCGAGCTGAACTGAGTTCTGCACATAAAAGTCAGAAAAACGCAGCCTTGAACTCTGCTCAGCAACTGTAGCCCAGGCACGGAAGCATGTGCGCTATTTTCTATTAGTGCATAGTTTCCTCTCCGAACACAACACTGCTTTTCCCTCATGAAAACTTGGGAATGATTAAAGACCTTTGGAAAAAATAAAATAAAATTAAAAAATCAGAGAGTGATTTACTGGTGAGCTTCCTTTTATGTTTAGAGTTCGCTATAATAAAGCGCAGGCTACACACTCGCTGGCACAATGGTGCAGCTCGGGCTGCACGGCAGCACAGCTCCCCACTTCCAAACTATTCCTGCGTTCTACACAACGGCGCTCTCAAGCAAATGGAAAATCCATTCATTTCCTTGGATTAAAAGCCCTACAAGGAAGCTGAGATTAAAAGGTGATTACATATCACCACTACAAAAGGTTTAAGACCGAAAGATAATAAGCCCAACCACCTGAATTATTCAAGCATGAAATCCACACCTGAGTAATTTCAGAAACACAGTATGTGATTACCGATTACTGCCCGCAAAGAAAAAAACCCTTTGTAAGGAGGTTTGCACAGTAACAACAACATTGGTGCACCTTAAGGTTTGAAAACAATACTGAGAGGTGTTTGAAAGGGAACTGTCATGAAGTAGCAAGTGTAGGTGAGACCGATAAAAGGTAAAGTAAGACTAAAATAGTAGAATATTTAGTTTGTAACATCATCAAACATGAAGACTGAGATTTTATTTGTTGCACTATTTCTTACACTCAAAAATTTCAAACTATCACAACTTGGAAAGACTGATATATTTTGTGTGCATTACATTGTAAGAAAAACAGAAGTTTAGATATTTAAACAGAATTTTATGTTAACTGTAAATTGCTTTTTGTTAAGATCCAGCATATCATCAAGGGAAACTCCAAGAATTCATTTTATAATATGAAAATAATATTGATGCATTTCAATATTGATGCAGTTTCAAATCCTGAACCACAGAACTCTGCACATATATATTTGGTGCTTCTAACTCTGTATCTGGCATTGGGTAGTTCCTGATCTCCCTACACACAGCTTACCCTGACGTCCTGCTATCAAACCCCTCCAAATTTATACCAAATATATCCCCAATCTCCTGTGTTTTCATTTAGATGCCATCAGGATACTATACAACTCAACTTTTCCTAAATTTCCAATGCTGTTGAATACATAAGCACTTCGACACCTGACTCTCTCACTTGTCAGAACTGTTCTGTTTTTGTTGAAAGCACATAGGTACATTATTTCTACCAAAAAAAATCCTTTTTTCTTTTCCTTAAAGGAGATAAATTCATAGTTACTACAGGAAATTTTGTATTTCTTTACTTGCATGCTTGAATCCTGAAGCACTGTGTTGCCTACTTATCTTCTGTTTCAGGCAGATAACAGGATGATAAACTTGGGGGATATCAAGTTCAATCTCTTGTCTGGACAACAGAAGTGCAATAGCTCTAATCTTTATTTCACTATCTTTACAAATAATTATGGAATGATCTTCACGATGGTAATTTAGCTACTTCAGTTGTTAGTTTGCTCTGTATTGTTTCAAAGTATTTGTGTACTGTCAAACACATTTTTTAACAGGCATTTTCAGGAAAAGCTTTTTATGCAACTATGCTTCATTTTATTCTTCAAATTAACAGAAGAGTTCTTCCTTTCACAGGATTACAGAACTAACTAAATAGCATTGCAGTACATTTCTTCTTGCTACATTTCAAATGAACTCTTCCTATCTGTGCATATAATTAAACTAATGAAGAAATGTTTTCAAGATTGAAGTACACATTCAAAAAAACATTAATATAGATTCTAACAATATTTCCACTTGGTAGAAATCACACAGATTGGAAACACGCAGTGGCTATTCACTGTAAAGAAAGCATCTTACCTGTGCCAGCATATTTGTCCGTCATATTGATATCAATATCCAATTTTAAAGTCAGCATAGTCCTAATGACATCATCACTGCCTTTGCCAGCTGCCCACATGAAGGACGTTCTTCCCTCAAGATCCGAGTCATCTTTCACAGAAGGATGTTTCAAAAATATTTCAACTGTTTCCTGAAAGGACATACTGTTGAAATTAATATTAAAAGGAATCTGCAATAAGAAACCATTGCCTCATGTAGCTGTTTATGAAGCAAATAAAATCTTCATTTTTCCTTTAATGTTTATAAAGGGTAATAAGTCAACAGGAGCACTGTATCTTCTGCTATGCTTTTTCTTTCACCAAGGATCATAGTGCATCCTTAACTATGAGTTTAACACTGTCATTTAACACTCTTTTCTTTTTTCAATGTCAAATACGATGTGTTCATCACAAGAAAGCAAAATACATTATAATCTCTGTGAAGAAAGAAATGGGAAAATATCACGGGTTTATCAAAACACGACTGTAATTCTGTGATGGAAAAATTACAGAATCCTTTAAGTTGGAAAAGACCTCTGAGATCATCAAGTCCACCTATGACCCAACATCACCACATCAACCAGACAGCACAGACAGCGCTGAGTGCCACGTCCTGTCTTTCCTCAAACACCTCCAGGGGTTGTGACTCCACCTGGGCAGCCCATTCCCACATTCCACCAGCCTTTCTCTGAAGAAATTCCTTCTGATGTCCAACTCAAACCAACCCTGGAAACAGTGTTCTTTCAAAATATTTTCCCAATATATTTTTTTCTCTCCATTTATAAATACAACTGCACATGCAAATATTTTACTTTGCCTAGCTCTAATATTTTGACTGTTTAAAAAAAAAAAGGTCAACATAGACACATTTCCTAACGTTTAGTAACATCATCAGGTTACTAATTACTGAAATACAATAAATCAGAAAATATTAAGGAAATCTTTACACCTGAGTCCCATCTTTCTACTGTAACTGTTAAACTAAAATCTTAAATCAAGGCAAAAAATAATTATTTCTTTAAATGCTGTGTTTGTGTTAAGCTGTCAAGCAAACAAGTCCACTTGTTTAAACTGCTGATAGATTCTCAATGAATCACCCAGGAAAGGAAAGGAGAGAAAATTACAACTATTAGAAAAAGAATAAAAAGAAAGATTTTCCCTTTTCTTTTGAATGCCTTAAAAGGCCATGTATGTAACAGCTGGGAAACATCTGATGAGAATTACTGGTAGGCTGGCCAACATAAACATGAAAAAAACCTAGGTTTCATTATTTTACTGTATATTTCTATTTTATTATTAACACTATCGTAGCCTTTCCTCTGTGTGACCCCACAATAGCTCTATCACTACTCTGGGAAGGACAGGAATTTCCCAGCTATAATGAAATAAATTCTTTTAATCATGAAGATATTTGAATGCTTAAGTACCATTGATCAATTTGGATTTGTTTTTGCACCACTACTTATTATTTCATCGCGCTAAAGAAATAGGAAATTTCTCATTTATCTTATGCTTCTGATCTAAGATCCTTACAGCTTTGTGAATTTGGTCTGAACTACCAGTTTACTGTGAAAATATCCTGCCAGAAGCAAGGAGAGATGGAAGTATAAAGCTTTCCACACAAAACCAGCATGAGTTTATAGCTCTGTGTACTCACACTGACCACCACTACACCTCAGACAAAAACAGCCTCTCATTAGGCCAGAAACTCAGCACCCTCCCAGGGCTCTGCACTGCTGGAAATCCTGCAGAGTCAAAAGCCCTGCAAAGGCTGCACTTCTTCAATGCTGAGGCACATGTTCTAAAAAATACAAATATTTTATTATTCCATTAAGTTTTGGCAAAGCAACGCTTCTTTCAATGACTCCTCCTTTTCTACAGCTTTAAATTGGAAAAAGTGGAAGGAAATTCCACAGTGCTTTATAAAGCATTATTTTCCAAAATAAAGTTACTACAATTTGAAAACAAAACAAAATTAAATTACACCAGGATGATTAACAAATCAGGAAATAGAAGTATTAATCAGTTTAATTCTACATGTATTTTGTTTTGAAAGATCACATGCATTCTAACAGTACCAAAAAAAGTGGAGGAAACAACATAACAAACAACAAAGCTGAAAAATAACAGTAAAGGAGAGAGATAAATATGAAACTTTTAATTCTGTACTATCAGAAAACTGAAAAATACTACGGGTTTTTTTGAATATTAAAAAATTAGACAGTGTATCCACGTTTCATTTACTTGATAAATCTATATCAATACATGAAAGGAAAGTATACTGTTTTGAATACCTCTGAGAAAACTCAGAAAAAAAATTTGTCCTGCATACTAAAATCAATATAAAGACAGCATCCTAGGTCAGTTGGTTAGAGCATGGTGTTAATAACACCTGGGTTAATCCCTGTTTGGGCCATTCACTTAAGAGCTGGACTTCATGATCCTTGTGGGTCCCTTCCCACTCAGAACATTCTGTGATCTGGAAATAAAGATTCTCAGATCTACCTTCACACATGAAGTTCAAAAATTTATATAGCAATGTTTCTTGGGACCTCCTGTGGAATACTCAAGACATCTAAATTTGGCTGGTTGTATTAGGTAATATCTCCTTTCTTCTAGAACTTTTCCTGTCTAGTAAGTGGGGATAAGATAGTCTTAGGGAACAAATTCTTCACATAAATTCAGCACTGGCTAAATCTCTTCAATCTTTAAAAAACCCAATAATGTAATATTATAGTAAGTAACCCACAGAGAAAAGAGTGCAAAGAACAAGACATCAAAGCAAATAAAACTGAAAGCCATGCAAATATTTACAGTAAACAAAAAATAACAAACTTTCTTCTTGTTTGGGACTAAGAAACATCACATTTTAACTGAGAAAAACTACACCTAACCAAAGTTGGGCAGATTGAATGGAACAAAAATGTGGCTCTCAAACCATGAGAGATGCCAGAACAAACATGGATGTAACTACATTCAGTTGTTTGATCATGTATATGGAGTTCAGTGGTGGGAATTACTCAATGATATGCATGTAAAGGAGAAAAAAGCAAATAGTGGTGCTCAGAAACAACTGGACCAGTGAAAACAGACTCCATACATAACTTAGGCAGCGGCTGTTGAGTACACCACCACTAAAAGAGGCTTGCATATGTGAATGAAACTCTCCTGTGTGATTCTTCATGTAAGATGGGAAACAGTGCATTCATTATAAGTACACAAAATTACAAAAGAATGTCTGATTCAGCCATGTACTTCATTTGCCCTTAAAACACAGATGATATCACAGTTTGGCTGGCTGATGGGATCAAAAGGGAGCAACATAATGAAGATGTTTCATTCAACTGAATCAAGCCCAGGGAAAAAAAGCCAGTATGAAAAATCTTTTTAGGAATAAATCAATATAGAAAAGAAAAAAAAAATCAAGATAAAAGAATGTGGAGATAATCACCAGATGATAAACAAGCTTTTTTTTCTCCTATAAATCTAACTCAAACATTAAAGAAAGGTTTTTACAACACAAATATTTTAGATGGTTAAGCCCACATTGTACAAAGCCCCAAATGGACAAAAATCAGCACGAATAAAGAAATCCTCTACAGTGAAGATTACACAGAGAGATATATGCTGCAATAAAAGTCTGAATTTAAGAAATATTTGGATGGTTTTAGTAAAACCACCTCCAAAAAAAACCCCTACCAAAGCCCCAAAACTGACTCTTTTCTGGGAGCAGAGATATTGGTCTGTTCCCCCTTTCAATACTACTTCTAAATTGATTAACTTGGATTGTTCTCAAGGGCATTTAAATTTTCCTTTTCTATTTTCCTTTTTAACATGTAGGTATGCAAGAAAGACCAAAATTACCATTCTTGCTAAGAAAATGTTGCAATGTGGACTACATAACTATTACATTAATTAGGCACTAAATAACCCTTTCTGTAAAGAGAGGGTATAAAAACTGTGAGAGGTAAAGGAACTCAAGAGAAGATTTCTTAATTTGTAAGTGCTTGAGAACTACTTCTGCAACATCTGTGACCAGCAATCATTGAAGTGCTGAGTTTTATACTTGGTTCTATTGTATCTGATCTTGCTCCAGAAAAAATATTGCCTACTATACCAAAGTTTAAGAATTAAGCTGACTGAGAAACCAGCATTCTTTGTTGTCTGAGTTTAAAAAATATTTTAAAATATTTAAAAAATATCATGTTTGTGAAGAATTATGACAAAAGGCACTCAACTCTTTAGCCATGCTTCACGAGACAACACTTTATTCATAATGCCAAATATTTGTAAATCAATCACCTTCTTGAATGCAAAGACTGGTTTGACTGGTCCTGTAGCAGCTGTGCAAATACTCCTACAGGTCATCTTGCTCTAGATACCTTATAACTGCTTAGATTTCATTCTAATGAGCTCTAAAACCTGAAAGTACTGTGAAATAGAAGGTGCCATTCTGCTTTCTGTTGAAGTAACTAAATGACTATTGTGTATTCTGATGCAAATATATAGCTCAAAGGGCCTTTTTTTGTACAGAAAGTTAGTTTTTGTAAATCTATCTTTTAATAGTTTGAAATTAACCACATTTGTATCACATAACATAGGAGAACTCTGAATTAACTCATGCCAACAACACTGTGTTTATATGATTTCCAAAACAACTCAAATACTCTGCTAAACTATAAAGATTTCAGTACAATATATATACTTCACATTTAGGGTACATTCTACTTACAGCAAAGTTGCTCTGAGCTGCATAATGTAGGGGTGTTGCACCTTGACTATCAGATGGGATAGTTCCAAACTTATTTCTTTCTAGTAAGAGATGGACAATCTGTGCATGACCTGAGAAAAAGAATATAAGAAAATCAAATTTACATCAAATCCTAAAGTCAGAAAAAAGTTTAGTTAAAAAAAAAAGTAAAAAAAAACCCGACTGACAAACAAAAAATCTAAACTTTAACAAAACATAAGAAAATTAACAGACTTTAATACATAGTCATATATTTGTGTTGTAGCCATTATAGTTTAAATGTAAGAGAGAAACCTAAGACTTGATACTTGGACTATTAAGTCTGGCATGTACTTTCTTCTCAATAGTGCTCCAGTGCCATATTCTGTATTGTCATTTTTGGGGACCATCTATAAATCACAAATAATGAATACAAAATTTCTTTTAACAGCAATCACTAGAGCTTTTCCCTAAGTAAAGAAACCAGCAGTAACTGGCCAGATAACTATGATATTAACTTTGTAATGAATTGGTTGAATACTTCCAGAAAAAGCTTATAACAGCTCAACTGAGATGCTGCATTTGAGTGACAGGTCAGTCAGAAACAGTTAAGTGAACATAGGTTGATGATGATGAGCATTTGTCCATCTGCATTAAAAGACAAGCCAAACCAATGCTGACAATTTCATCACACATCATGTAGTTTTACAGAAATCAAGTGTAAATTCTTCACTTAGCTTTTATTAACCAAAATTTCATCTGAGAATATATAGGAGAATCAGAGGCTAGTCTACTATCAGCTGCTGTAAACAAGCTCACACACCATTCCTTCCATAAAAACAAATTAAAATATTTTGACATTAAAATCACAACACTTTTGGAGGATGGGTGAACTTTACATTCACTTCACAGACAGAAAAACAAAGCCAAATACAGTATGTTGCCACTAAAGTCAACCAGTCCATTCATATACTTTTTTCTGTTGGCATATGCAGCTCACAGGGTATCTTAATGATTTGGTATTTTAGAGCAATACTATAAAACCACTCTAATTTTACAGATGAAAACTCCCAGTACTTCATATGTCAGAAAAGCAATCAATTTTGAAGCTTGTTACTTTTGCACAGTTATCCTGAATCACTTTAGAATAAATGAAAAGGTAGGCAAACCCTCCTGCTAGCAGTGGACTGTTTTTAATGAAAACACCAACAATTACAGAATGAAGCTGTGCTATAGTTGTGTTCTGTAGCTCTTAAACACCTAAGACATGGATGACTAGGTAAGTCCTCTTTTGTGAAATGGCATTTTGAGACTTTATATGTACTAAAGTATCAGAAATGAGAGAAAATGGTAACTTGGGTCAAAAAGGTTGAAGAGTTATGTGAGCATTTTCTCTTTCTAGGGGCCTTAGGGTGTACAGGAAAGTTCCTCTTTTCTGTTAGCCATTAAGAGAATCCTGGATGCAGAACATCACATTGTTCTGTCCCTTCCTACAACAAAAAAAAAACCAAAAGAAGTGCTATAATGTTGTTATGCTATTCCCATCTCAAGAGTAAAAGAAGTAAATTGAGGTTCACTGGAAGAAGTTCCTATGGAGTGGAATCCTAGCAGAAAAATCTTAGGAGCCTGTAAAGAAAGATGCCTGAACTTTCAGGACAGATGACTAGAAAAAGGGAACCTAACTCCGTAACCAGGACTTATCTACAAGAATAAGGATTGAGGGAGTTAAAAGAAAAAATTGTATTGGGTGCAACAGTAAAGGAATTGGTGCAGAGGTGGACTTCTCTTGACCATTAATGAAAACATTAAAACTCATCTCTTGAGGTCAAGAACTGTCATTTCTGTTGTACTGCAGAGATGTAACTTGGCTGAGACTATTACCTACACAAAAGAAAAGGTAAGAGGAGCAACAATGCAGTTTAGATGCAGTCACATCTAAGAAAATTTGTTGCAGCATCCCTGCACTGCTTTAAATCTCCTACTTAACCTATATAGTAACATATTACTCCCTTTAAGATCTACATAGAACATTAACGTCAACTTAAAACCATAATGCTGAAAATTAATAATTATTTACTTACTAGAAATTCCCAAAGAGTATATTCCACCTAGAGACCTCATCAAATTCACAAAATAATCTGCAGGTCTTGGCACATCTTCCCCCCCTTATTCTACACTGATTAGACAATTCATTTTTTCCGCAGACAAAACTTCTCTCTTAAATACAATCAGTTTCAAAATGCAATAAATTTTGCTTCTTGGAAAGAATCAAGTGATAATGACTATTTGTTTGGAAAGCTATCCTATGACACTTAAAATGCTTCACAATTTCTCTGTAAAAATTCAATATCCCTACATATATGCAAATTTGAGAACATCCTTCTCTCTTTTTTGTTTTAATAAACTTAATCAAACTACATGTATATTGCTGCTGGAGTTGCAGTAACTCGCTCCAGTGAACATCTGATTCTTATATTGGCATTCTTTGTCTGCAGTGTCCCAAAGGATCATTGGGATGAAGCCTGTTAAAAGGGGAGAGAGACTTTGAAGATTCTTTTATCCAGCAGTAATTTTTTTCTCCTGAATGGAAATAGGAGGCAAACTTTCTAAATCATATTATTTTTGTGTCTGTCATTTTATGGGTTGTGTTTCCCTACATTTAGACTATTTACATTTAATTAGGTTTTAACTTGTTTTGCAAGGATCCAGTTTTTGTAAATCCAAACTAAAATTCACATATGCAAGGTTACAATTTACAGAGCATCTGAGTCTCTGAGGGTAACAGAGAAAAACTCTATACAAATAAACTCGCCATCAGATCTGATCAGATTGTCATAGCATGTCTGATGAAGAGCTTGAACTAGAAGTGTCAACTTGGACATTTTTTGTTGTTTATTTGTGCTGGCATTATCAGAGTATCTGCATTTTCTTCATGGGAATCTTCATAAGCCCCTTATTTAGTTTGTGAGGGGTAGTTTAATAAAAACAAGATAATATAATGATAACTCCACTTAACCAGGCAGACACAAACTCCAGTACATCACAGTAAGCTGAAAGTGAGCATGGGACTCATGATGCCACCATCAACCACTCTGCAGCTCCACTTGTGGAGGCAGGCACCTTGCAAACCCCATGTGACCATCTTGCATATGGACCAAACAAGGGTACTAGCTTAAATCTGTATATGAAATACATAATAGTCAAATTATCTTTTCGGATAAAAAAATGCACAGAAGCTCTGATACTTTCTTCAAGCACTCCCATAGATTGTGCTGCCTTCATGCTGAGCTGCATATATCCCACTGCAGACACCACTGTTCCAGAGTATGTTTTTTTTAACCTATGATCAAAGTTGCATATGG
>VWYI01030339.1:70963-81926 GCA_013399455.1 Anthoscopus minutus | reverse complement strand
TATATATATATATATATATATATATACCCTTTTTAAGCATTTTTATTACTTCAAGACACTGCCATGAGTGGTTTGGAGCTGTGTTTATCCAGAGAATCTCAAAGAGGTTTAAGCAGCAATTCCAATGCAGTCAAGCAGCTGAAATTGTTGAGATCGTGGTACACGTTCCTGAAAATCCTTTTGTTCTATAAAACAACTCTGAAAATAATCAGCAGGGACAGAGACAGAACAGAAGCCAGAAGATGAGTGAGACAGCAGAGGGAAACCAACTTGAGTTTATTTCTATTGCTCATTATTTGTATTTTCTTCCACTTGGGAGACTGATTGCTCTGAAAATTCAATCCAGTCACCAGCTTCTTTATCACAATTGTCTTCAGAACTACAAAAGTTCACAGAGAGCTGTTAAAATAAAGTTGTTTGGAAGTTGTTACTCCCCAGCACAGAGCACTGGAGCACTGGCAATAATCCAGGAGAATCCTGGTTTAACTGGAGAGCAGGAAATGCCAGCACTGGCAATAATCCAGGAGAATCCTGGTTTAACTGGAGAGCAGGAAATGCCAGCACTGACAATAATCCAGGAGAATCCTGGTTCAGATGGAGAAGAGGAAAGGCCAGCACTGACAATAATCCAGGAGAATCCTGGTTTAACTGGAGAGCAGGAAATGCCAGCCAGAGATCGAGGTCCTGGTGAGGGAGCCCTGTAGGTTTGGCACCTGATAGGTGGCACTGAGGGTTTCCCAAATTCTGCAGCTAGAACAGCAGTTAGAAAATAACAAGTTCTCTGCTCTGTAAATGAAGAGTTTTTATATAAGAAGTCTCTCCAAGATCAGCATTATCAGCCAAAAAGGCTTTTTAAGGAAAAGGTGGCGGGAAACAACAGCGTGTCACTGAAAATTTAACTTTTGTGAGTTGTAATGAAATAATTATGGGAAACAGAATCATTTTCACACACTTCCATGTACTTTTGTATTCCTACAAGGGATTTACCTGAGTAATTAAGACAAAAATAACATTTCTCCATGGAAAGGGCAGTCAGGCCCTGGTTTGCAGTGCCCATCCCTGGAGGTGTCTCAGGAAGGGCTGGAGGTGGCACTCAGGGCTCTGGGCTGGGGACAGGTGGGGATGGGGCACAGCTTGGATGACCTTGGAGGTCTTGTCCAACCTCAGTGATTGTGGGAATTGTGGGAATTTCCCCAGGATGGTGTGCGTGGCCTGGGTGCAGGAATAGCTGCAGGACAGCTCTGCTACAGCGAGGATGGATCATAGGGAAGGGCAACCTGACCTGTGTGCTCCTGGTGCCCTGAGCCCCTCAGATCTGGGGCTGGTGCCATTCCTTGTGCTCATTTCACTCTTTACCAGCCCCAGAGTGCCAGGGTTGGGCTCTCGGTGCTTTGTGGATGTCAAGGATTTGACAGAACATTCTGCTGGCAGCTCCCCAGCAGCCTGAGAGCTGAGCCCAGAGCAGATTGCTGTAATCCATCTTCTGCTAAAACATGGGAATTAAACCTCAGGAGCCGGCTGGGCATGATGAGGGCAAACCCAAGGAATTCTTCTGTAGCTTTCCAAGTGTTAACCGTGTGTCTGCTTGAGAAGGGAGGGCTGCTGCAGGAGAACTGGGTGTGGTTCCAAAATGATAAGAATTTGCCATCATTTTCTTGACACTCTATGTCTAAAATTTAATCCTTTGTGTTTAAAATTATACCCACACATTTAATTTTTATAACAGCTGAAGTATAGGATAATAAGAATGGAAGAAAACAGAGACAATTGATTTTTTTTGTTGCTGCTGTAGTTCTTTGGATGCAGTATGAAAAAAAAAAGTACAGCTGTGAGATCAAGTCAGGTTTGGGTTGCAGGTTTTATTTTGGTTTTGGGTTTTTTTTTCCTCAATAAAGATGTTTAAGAAGTTATTTAAACGAGGAATCTGGGTTGTAGATTTGTCATGCAGATTTCCCAGCAAGCAATTAAAGCTCAACGTTTACAGGCACTTAGATGAAGCAGATGTATTCCTGGCAAGGGAAAAGCAACAGATTTTGAAGGATGCTGACAGCCCTTTATCTTCAGAGAGGAAAAAGCCTGCTTAGGAAGCCCTGCAGTAAGTAAATTATTTAGTTCATCCTGTGTTACTTAACAATTCTGTTATTTGATTGTTGAGGTTTTAGTAAAAGAGTGAGAAACCCCAATTTGTCTTCAGCAGAAGTGAAAGCAAAGTTTCCCAGGAAGGAGATTAAGTTTGTAAGAGCAACATAAAGTGTTTTCATCTCTTATCCTAATTGAAACCAATTTACTGGAGGAATTTTTCCCTCTCCTAATGGCAGTAGATGTTCTGTAATGTGGAGACACTCAGCACAGCAGCAGTGAGATTGTGCTAATGGGATTTTTGCCAAGAGCAGTCAGTTTGTGGCCGGTACAGGAAAGGAGAAGTCCAGAGGGGGTTCTGGATAAAGCTGCTCTCTCTCACCAGGACCTGCAGTGACAGAAGGGAAATGGTTCAAACTGACCCAGAGCAGCTTTGGATGGGATATTAGGAAAAAATTCTTCCCTGTGAAGGTGGTGAGGCCCTGGAATAGAATTCCAGAGTAGAATCCCAGAGAAACTGTGCATCCCTGGAAGTTGGATCTGGAGGTTGGACAGGGCTGGGAGCAGCCTGGGACAGTGGGAGGTGTCCCTGCCATGGCAGGAGTGGCACTGGGTGAGCTTTAAGGTCTCTTCCCATGCAAACCATTCCCTGATTCTTTGATATTTTCCAAGATTGCTTTATAGACACCCAAAACTCATTTCCTTTTCTGTTATAAACCACAGCAAAATAACGAAATGCTTTCAGTTTGCTTTGCCACCACAGCATCTGCTCCTGCTCCTGCCTCTGCCCACAGTAAATGTCATTGCCAGTGCCTTCCCCTGGCTGCTGTTCCCTGGCATCGCCCTGGCTGCAGCACAGAATTGCAATCCCACTCCTCCTGATCCTGCACAATTTAAGAGGAAGCAGTGAACACCATCAAGTCCAGGGTTATTTTTCATTTCCATTTATTTTTCTTTGTGATTAAGCCCTGCCTTTGATATTTCAAAGCATGAGTGCATCTCCCTCAGCCTGAGCTAAAGAAAACCAAACTAAACCCCAAAGTGTTTCTCTACTGAATAGTTTAGTAGAGGGACAGCAAGGGTCACCTGGGAACCAGCTGAATGTGGTCTGCAGTGACCTGAGCCTTTCCAGCCACTCCCTAAGTGATTAAAAATTCATTCTGGCCAGGTCACTCTGGTGACACAGAGAGGTGGGGACTCTCTGTCCTGGAATGTGAATTTTCTACACTCTTTCTGCACTGGAGTTCTGTGTCTGCCTGGAAAAATATTTTCACACAGCTGTTCTTATTTGCTGGGTGAAGGAGTCCTTTTGGTTTTAAACCTCCAGTTATTTTACAACATTGCAGGAAAAAATAGGCTTGTTTTTGAGAACAGTCTCCTTTTGAGAGTGTATTTTGTTGTATAATGAATTCTCTGATTTGTGGTGGCCTCGGGAGCTGTGAAAACCCTTCCAGCTTGCAAACCTGAAGCACTATAAAAGTTTGAAGACATCAGGTATTGTTCAGGGAATTATTGAAAATAGTGTTGTTGAATGGCTGGTGAACTTAGCAGAAATAGGGAGAAGCAAAGTTTGGTTTGAAAACAAACAAAAAGCAAGAAAGAAGCTGCCAGGGAGTTTTCAGTGAAGCAATGAAGGAAAAGTTGGCCTGGGCAGGGCTCAATTAATTTTTAATGTTAATTTTTAATGTGTTTAAAGCACAGTTTTTCCAGGGACAGTCACAGCTGGGCACATGTGCAAGGGATATATTAAATAAACAACAATTTCACACGGAATCCCCACTGTCTCTGGGGGTAAAATGCAGATTGTTGCTGTTTGGATGGGTAGAGGTGATTCCCACCTCAGGATTTGGTTGGGATGTGGTGTTTTCCTCCAGGACTGAGCAGAAACCATCACTTTATCTTTGACTTGTACCTCTGGACAGACTTGGGGTATAAATCCATCCAGCTGATCAATCGTGGGTGATCTATCATTGATCTAACCTGGATTAATTTAGTGATTCCTATCTGCTAATTCTGGCCATTTGACTCCAACCCTGTATGTGCTGTTTGTGTTTTGGTTCTTGAGCAGAAATTCCAAATAATCAAACTCCTGCACCATCTTTCCAGCACAAGCCACTGCCCTGGTCACACCCTAATGATTTTGAGTCCTGCAAGTCAATAAATGACTCATTCATTGTCCTGCTAAAGAATTACTGACCTGGAGCAGAGATTGCTATGACAAGAAGCAGCCAACTCTGTTGGTGTTAGCATCACAAATGTAAAGCTTGGAATTCAAGCAGAGCTAATATTGAATCTCGCTCTCATTTCACCTAAACTCTTTGAGCTCAGGATGCAGCTGGAAATCGCTCTCAGTGAAAATTCTGTGACCAAAAATGTCTCAGTGACCGAAAGGTTTGAAATTAATAATTCAGAGTAGCAGAGATGAAGCAGCCACATGATCCAAACAGAACTTTAATCAGATGGAATAGTTCTGTTGAGTAATAAAAGCAAAGAACTTTCTTGTCTTAGGGCCAACAATTCATTTAACCTGACAGGTATTTCAGAAGGTCTGGATGCCTTCAAATGGAAGTTTCTGGGCACTGACAGATTTGATACTTGGCAGCTATCACAGCACTTCATTCCTGAAATAAAGGTTTTGTACTCCAGGCATACAATTAGACACAAAGCACTGCATTCATCACCTCTTGCCTAACTTCCTATCATTATTTGTCAAAATCTTTTCTCACAATTGTTTTGGGCCTGTCACAACCGGATTACTTTTCCTTTAGAAAGTGATTCAGCTCAGCTGAAGTTAGTAGAGTTTTTTTCTCCATCCTAGCTCTGATAATGCTGGTTTTGCTGAAACAACCTTCAGAATTCACAATGAGTTCAGCAGGGCAGGGTTTCATGACTACATCATCTTTTTTTGACATACTTTGTCTTGTCTTTCTCCTCCTGCTCAGCTACACAATGTTTCTACATTATCATTTAATATGAAACAATATTCAGAGGGCGTATTACAAATTGAAAATATCTTCCTCTGCACTAAGATCCAGTGCATGATAAAGCACTTTGATTTATTTTCATTCCACAGCTCTGTCCATTCTGTATTTATCTCACAATACCAACTTACCCAGTGCTTTAATGTGTTTGGGGTTGTTTGTTGTTTTTATTCAGATATATCAGAGATATAATAGCTGACAGAAAAATGCATTGGGAAGATTTTTAACTAGAAAATTATTTCCTTCTATTTTAAGTCTTTGTGAATTCTTCTCAGAAAAGTTAGAGTGATCTGCAAGACTGAATTTTTTTTCCTCCTTAAGTGATCATTTAATTGTGTGGGCAGTAGGAGTAGTAGGAGGGGTGCTGGTAATCTCCAGACAGAGCTTACTGATGTCTCTAACCCTGCTCAATTTGTCAGCCCTGGGATTTCCCTGGGAGCAGCAGAGGAAGGAAAGCCCTGATCCTTTTCCTCAGCAAATTCCAGCAGAAGTGGCAGCAAAGGCAGTAAATCTGGGCAGAGGAGAAATGCAGCCGTGTCCCAGCAGTGCAGAGGGGATGGGAGCCCTCCCCACAAACACTCCTGGAAATAATCTATGGATTCCTGGCTGCAATTTACTGCTCAGCACAATCATATTTATTCCCTGCACAGACAGGACTGATACAATTTGTGGCTGCTGATAAGCAAAGGAGAGGAAAAGTCCATTCCAGCATTTCCAGGGCTCTGTCACCCATAAAATCAATGGAGGAACAGGAACAATCCTTAGGGTGATGAAGGGTTTGCAGTGCAATGAATTCCCAGAGGGAATCAGACTAATCCAGAGCCTGATTCCTTCCAGCAAATGCTTCAAGGGCTTTTCTGTGGATTTTTGCTCTATCAAAGGTCTGCTTGCATTAATCTCAGGGATGATCCCACACTGTGCATCCACAGCCCAAGTGCTGGGAAGCAGGGAGTGCCACGGGGTGTGAGCTCCTGCCTCGTCTCTTTGAGGAGCTTCTCACACTGGCCTGAACAGACCTGGCATTGATTTATGGTAAATAAAATGATCTCAGGCACAGGAATGGCTGTACACTGGTTTTCAGCCGTTTCTGTAAATGGAACATCCACCAGCGAAGGGGATGAGTCAGGGCTGTCTCTTTAAAACGTGTTCAAAGCTGAGCAAGGAGTGTGAATCCAGTGTGTGGTACCTGACAAACAAACCCCAGCCTCCCTCACCTCCTCCTCACTGTGGTGCTGTCTGTACCATCAGTGTATAAAACACTGAATAATTGAACAGGATTGAGCGGGAGTCACCAGAACAAGAGCATTTCCTGTGTGTTTGCAGGATAAAGTCACCGTGCTCCTGTCTGCAGTCACTGCCAGGCTCAGCAGGCTCAGCCTGGCAGAGCAGAGCAGTCAATACAGAGCGTGAGGGGGGAGTTTTCCAACACCAAACACACTTTAATTGTTGTTACGTAAAGCTGCAAAGCCCTTTGTACCTTAGAGCAGGCCTGCTGCAGCAACACAGGCAGGTGTTACCTAAATCAAGTTTTAAGACTCCTATTAACAATGAAAACTGTAGGATTTCTGATTTAAAGCACCATTTCCCTCACGGTGGGTTGTGTTGCCATAGACAACAAAGGCAGGTTTTTGATTTTATCTCTCCAAATGAGAAGTGCAGCTTTCAAAGGTGAATATTTGCAGTGTTCTGCTTGGTGTACAGGCTGCTAAGGATAGGTCAGATAATAGGATTATAAATTTAGGAGGTTAAAATTATCATTTTACAATGACAGCTGGAAATGAATTATATTTATCAGCTGTGTAACAACTACTGCTGGAAATGTGGGACCTTGCCTGCATTTTCCAAGGTCTGGATGCCATGGGTGTGTGTAAAGTTCCCTCTTCTCTCCCAGCTCTGCATCTGTCTGTGGAAATCTCCAGGCCCAAATGTACAAAAGCAAAACCTTGGAGCTGGTCCAGACACTTCTTAACTTTCCTTTCATTTGCAGTGCTGAAAGGTTTCAGTTTCAGCACAGTCAGGATCTTCTATCAGGACTGGAAAACAAGGAGAGTGTTGCTGGTTTGGGGTTTTAATGACATTTGGGGTGCATTTATAGATTGGTTCAAGCATTGCCACACTTGTTGTACAGATTTTTATTATTAAGAGCAATTTTGTCAGGTCAGGGCTGTGTCTCAGCAGAGCTCATTGTCTCATTGCAGGATTTTCCCTGGGCTCCTAAGCATTAATTATGTATTTAATTATTCCCACTTGAAGCTCTATAAGCTCAATCTAGGAAACAAAACTCATGCATTCCAGTTCTGGATTCTTCAAGGTTATGGACAAAATGAAATTACTCCACTGTGAATGCATCATCAGGGCCCAACCTTTCCCAAAAATCTGCTGCTGAACTTGGAATGACAGGCTCAGGGCCAGCTTGGGGGAAGTCCCCCCAAGTTTAATGCCAGGTAAACCTTGTAAGAAGCATCTCCAGGCTCATTTTGACACAGAAATGTTTCACAGATTAAAATCTGTTAAATGTGGAAATAGAATTTGCCACATCAATCACCATCAACTGAGAAAAGCTCAAACCTGGGGAAATAACTCGTAATGAAATCAGTCCCTTATAGACTCTGAGAGTGGCATTCTAGGGCAATTTTACCTTTCCTACTTCCCTAATTTCCTATTTGAGTTTTTTGCTTTAGCTATTGATGAGGAAGGGAAGGATGGGGACACAGCTCTGAACGATGGTTACATAATGCTGTTAAATGTGAATTGCAAATAGCAGCAGGCAGGATTTGTCTGTCTGAGGTGTAAAAAACCCTGGAAAAGCCAGAGAAATGGAAGGGCAGATGGAAAACTGGTGGAAAACTGCTGGGAGGGCACTGCAAGGAGGGCAGATCCCTTAGGATTTGTTCAGCAAAGGGCTCCAGTCTTTAGTATATGAGCTTGTTAAATTTGAATATTGCTGCTTAATTAAGTGAGATGGCCATGAATTAGTAAATAAAGCAGAATTGTACTAATGGGCTGCATAAACTGAAGAATTAACACCTCAAACTGTAACGATCTTTCTGGTCTGAGATCCCAAACAGAGAAAAGGAAATGAGCAAAATAAGGAAAAAAAGGTAGAATTGGGCTGTAAAATGAGGGGTCTGCTTGTGCTTGTTCCACTCAGCTTTCCTTCACTCTTGTGTTCCCCACAAAAACATTTGCTCAGTTTTGGACCATACAGAGATTTTTTTTAGGTGATTTTTGGGGTGATAGCAGTTTTCCAACCTCCCTTGCTGTGATTCAATATCAGTATTTCAATCCATTCCTCAGTCAGCAAGATGGTTCAAAGATGAAGAGAGAAGTTCAATAACCACAAAGAATTCAAAATTATGTTTTATAAGGATTAAGACAGTGGAGGGAAAGGGAATAAAACCTGTGAAGTTTCAGGTCTGCTTCCGAGCAAAATTTTCTCAAGGGAGCAGGAAAAATTACACTGCAGCTAAAAATGAAAATGGCAAAATAAAATAGACACAAAAATTGAGAATCAGGTATTAATTCCAAAATTCGATTTTGTGCTTTCCCAGCTGGAGAATTCAAGGGGTTTGGAAGCAGATCCCAAACCAAGCCATGGAGAGGGAGGAAAGACAAAAAGTGGAAAGGGGAGGTGGTGGATGCAAAGGATTCCATGCGCAGAGTTTTTAGGGTGATACTGCCGTTTATGCTGTGAGAATTGAGAACTTGGTACCATTTTTGTGCTCTCAAAACACCTTTTCTGATCCATATCTGACTGAATCTTTGCATAAAACACTCAAAGAGGGGCAACAGCATCAGCCACACTCCCGTTTTGCTATAAGGAACGTTTAGGGTGGTGCTTCATTTGCATTTTCATTGCATATGCAAATGTTTGTTTTATTTATCTCGGTAGATGGCAAGGCAGGCGAGGCTGTGCTAATGAGCACTTCAATAAAACCACAGAAAACGCCACCAAAACAGCAGAAATAAATAAGAAACCATCACATCCTTTTCCTTTCTCACTCCTGTGCCTCACTCTATATGAATCCAAGCCCCAAATTATCAGTATTTTTAGGACAGCAAGTCCTGTGAGGAACTGGCAGAGAATTAATCAGAAAAGCCCCAGCACTAAGGATCTGCCTGTTCCCAAATGCTTTGCTGATCTGGGATGTGAGCAAAACTCTTGGGCAAAGACTTCTTCAAAGGGAGTTGGGAACATCAGTGGAAGAAACATCCTCACAGCCCCACATTTTCTGCCTCAGTTGTCACCTGTAAAACTGAGAACAGGCCTCTCTACTGAAGATTTCAATGAGGTTGCCAAATGTGCTGAGATATTTTAGGTTGTGGGTGCTCATTCCTCTTTGAACCGAGCTCCTTTCCTGAAGAACACCAAAGAGCCCTCAGGTGACAGCAATGTTCTGTTACATTTGGGCTCTTTTTAAAGAGCTGCTCAAAAATCTAAACCAAATCGCTCCAAACTGCATTTTCTGCTCACCATATAGAGCTGAGGCACTGAAATTGCTCTGTGCAGGAGAAGCAAAACTGTTATAACCCTGAAACCAAAAAAGCCTCTGGACTTGCCCAGTTTGTGCCTCAGACTGTGAGCCTGTTAATCAACACAGAAATGGATCAAATTGCAGCTCTCCAGGTGTCAGGGACATGGAATTAAGTGGTTGCAATGCAGCACAAGTGCCAGAGGTGACAATCCCTGGCCATATCTTCCATCCCTCCAGCGGCTCCAAGGCACTACCAGGATCCTCAGACTGATGGAAGAGTTAATCTGAGCTGGCTGGGTTATAGGGTTTGTTACGGGTGCTGTGCCTTGGAAAGGTCAGGTTGCATTCCTGGGGTGGATTTCCACATGGAAAAGAGAACTATAGCCATCTCCATCCTGGAAATCTTTCCCTGGTGAATCCTCAAGGAGGCCAGAGGCTCCCTGACAGCAGAGCTCAGCGTTAAAAGTGAAATGTTTCCATGTACAGGAAGCAGACAGAGGAAAGCCATTTCCAGTGCCCTGCCCTGCCCTGTTTTCCTGACAGGCTCCCTCCCTGCTCCATCCCCTCCTGAGCATCGGTGGCTGCAGGGCTTGGAGCAGGAGGGAGGAGCCTCGCTGTGCTCCTTGCTCCTGTGGGCACAAGTGGCTCTGGCTGAGGACTCTGGCACAGCACTGGGCTGATGCCAGTGGTGGTGGGCACTGATCCCTGGCCCCCTGATCCTCTCTTCAGTGCCAAACAGCTCCATCCCCTGCACCAGCTGGGCTGTGCTGCTGTTTGCCTCCTCAACTGCAGGATTTCTCTACTAAGGAATAATCATTTGTGTCCTATGCAGAGAGGCTTCGCTTTTTAAAAAAGTAAAAAATAAACCCAAGACCCACTCCTTTGAAATGCTGATTCCTGTTGCTCAAAGCTATCAAACCCCCTGCAGTTTACATCAAATTGAGGGTGATGTAATTTTGGAAGTTAATTCATTCTTGAGCGAGACTGGAAGGGGAGCTATCCCACGGGATGATGAGCAGCAAAGGATGGGGAGGCATTCAAGATTTCTGGCTTGCATTTCCCCTCTCAAACACAAATGTGTGATTTCCTGGAAAGCTCCTTCAAAGGCCATCTGGCTCAGAGGCACTGGGCCCACTCTGAAGGGTGCCAGATCCCTCCTTGGAGGGTGAAACCCTGGGATTGTGATTTGTGTGCGCAGCCCGTGCTGGCTCTGCCCTTGGGAGGTCAGGCAGCCATGCTGGGCCATCCACAGCATCCACGCACTCCTGGCACAGGCAGGGACAGCTCAGCTGGCACAGGCAGGGACAGCTCAGCTGGCACAGGCAGGGACAGCTCAGCTGGCACAGGCAGGGACAGCTCAGCTGGGACAGATAGGGACAGCTCAGCTGGCACGGGTAGGGACAGCTCAGCTGGCACGGGTAGGGACAG
>VWYI01030339.1:51853-70866 GCA_013399455.1 Anthoscopus minutus | reverse complement strand
TGGCACGGGCAGGGACAGCTCTGGTGGCACGGGCAGGGACAGCTCAGCTGGCACGGGCAGGGACAGCTCTGCTGGCACGGGCAGGGACAGCTCTGCTGGCACGGGCAGGGGCAGCTCAGCTGGCACGGGCAGGGACAGCTCTGCTGGCACGGGTAGGGACAGCTCAGCTGGCACGGGCAGGGACAGCTCTGGTGGCACTGGCAGGGACAGCTCTGCTGTCACGGGTAGGGACAGCTCTGCTGGCACGGGTAGGGACAGCTCAGCTGGCACGGGCAGGGACAGCTCTGCTGGCACTGGCAGGGACAGCTCTGCTGGCCCTGTGACCCCAGGGAGCTGCCCAGGGCTTATCCCGAGCCAGCTGCAGGAGGGAGTGCTGGGCTGGGAACAGGCTCTGCTCCTCAGCCCCAGGCAGCTCTGCTCTGCTGCTGCTCTGCTTTCCCTTTGGATCAGGTGCATTTAATATTTCCAGCCAAATCAAAGCTCCTGGGCAACTGCCTGAAAATGGTCAGTGGGATTTGCTCCCCATTTCAGTCCCTCGTGTCACGGTCTCATCCTACATCTCTGCCAAAGAGCATCTTGGGGCTGCTGTCACTGGGAATTCTGGCTCATCTCTGGGTCTCACCTTTCCTCACTGGAGCAAGCTCCATGGACATCCTGGGAGAGGATGGCTAGGGCTGGTAAAACAGCCCACAAACAGCCCATAAATCTGGAATTTCCATAGAAAATTGCTACAGCCTGTTCCCTACCTATCATAGTGTTACCTTCTGAGACTTCAAAAACTAGGCTGAGCTTTTGGCCAGGAAATGTTTGATATTACCCAAAGTCTCTGTGGGGAAAGAAATTTGTGCATGAGCAGCGGAAGGGGAATTTCACATTTCATCATCGTTAGCAACTGCTCTGAGGAGAGCTGCCCTCCAAGACGTGCTTTCCTTTCAACAATTTATAATCCAGAACCACAGGAGGTTTTGTTTTTAGAACCCTGTAAGCCACAGGGGATCCCAGGATAATCAAAGCAATCCCTCCCAGGCAGGATTCACGGCTGAGGGGTGGATAACCCATCCTTGGCATGCTTCGAGGTGGAATTTCACTGCATCCTCACAAGTAAAATGCTATGAAGAAAACGTCCCGGTGGTTTCCACTCAACAATTTTTCTTTTATTTGGGTGAAATTGTGGATAAACTCTTGAAGGAAAGCATTGACTTCAATTTATTGTTCCTCTTAAGGCAGTTAAATATTCCATTAACTGAAGCTAAGGCGTGATACAGGAGCTGAAAGATGCAAGATTAATGACCTGGTTTAAAGGTACACATGAAGTCATTTTATTTCAGTGTGAGAAGTCTCCAGTTGAACAGCACCCATTTGAGGGGAAAAAAAATCCCAGTAAGCTGATGAGGGGAAAATGTCTTTCATTCTTAATCCAGACTGGAGCCTGAGCCACCCCAATTTTTCCAAAGCGTTATTAAATTTAATGGTCTGCTTCATGTTTGTCTGAACTGGTGTGCAGCCTCTTATCCAAGGCCACTGGAAATTTCTGTCTGAGGGTTTTATGTGGTGATTGCTCCAGCTCAGCAGTGCAAGGGATTGCAGAAGCCATAAATCCTCACCTGTGGGTCATGGCCTCTCAGAGTTCCTGGTGCTTTGTGTTTCTCACAGCCCCAGCCTGTGGGGCCAGGGAAGGCTCTGCTCCCCAGGATTCCCACACTGGGCACAGGGAAGGGGTTTGGGGGCACCTGTGGAGCTCAGCCCTTCCAGAGGCTCCTTCCCAGGGCAGCAGGGGAAGCTGGGTCTCCTCCAGCATCAGAGGATGATGCTGAGATCTTGGTGTTCCCCTCTGAGCCCTGGAGATAGCCTGGCTTTCCCACAGCTGGGTTATTCTTTTCATCCTAGGGTTGATATTCAATGGAATTCCATCCCAACCCAGGTTTCTAGACCAAGAAAACAAAAGTCTGGTTCAAATGGGTAAAGGAAAATCAGCAGGGCTGGGAAATCACTCCATGGATGAGCTGTCACCTGAGACATAAATCACATTTTTTGTAAACAAGTCTTCAGATGGAACAAAGTGTCAGACTGAGCCTTTTTTCTCTCTTGTCTTTTCCCTCCTAAATCTCCACACTGGTTTGTATTTATAGGAAGGAGGAGTGGGTTTGGAGGCATTTTCCTACTGTCTGGCAATGCTGGGTAGAATTTCAGCAGAGATGTTTTTATTCAGCACTTGGAGAACACAGCAAGTGTAAGGAATTATGGAGGAATGGAGATAAATTTTTATTGCTGTGTAGTGAGCTTGATTTATCCAAAAATGTTGATTTTAAATAACAAGCTTTAGGCTGTGAGACCATGATTTTCTTTTAAGTGAGACTTCATAACATTTGTGAATTATGAAAGATAAGACAGAGTCTGCTGCCAGTAAGTACTACAATATAAGCTTTACTTTAGGAGCAGTGTGAAGCATAATATTTACTTTAAGCCCTAAATGGAGCACAGAATCTGCAATAAAAATATTTTCAAATCCTCCAGAAGTCAACAAAGTAACAGAGGAAAAAGGAAAATAAAATCCAAGGCAGAGTATTGGTTTTTTGTCAGCAAGGCAAACACACTGCCAGAAGCACTCCTAAGAAATCAGAGTCCAAACTGTTCCTGGTTCCTTCTGTATTAACACTGGAATAAGAAAAGGAGAACCTTGTACAGCTGATGTTTCTACAAACATCCTTTTGGTTTCACTCCAGGAAAAAAAATACTTTTAATATTCACTATTTAGCTAAATACTCAGGACGAGTTTTCTCCTGTAAACCAAGGACAGCAAAGGAAGGGAAAATGTTGATTGTAGATATTCCCCACTGGAATTCCCATGGCCTGGACTATGCCCAAGGGATTTTCACCAGATTTCTGTGCAGATCTATGGAAACTGAAGATATTGCTGGTCCCTCCATGCCAATAATGTCTCTGAGTATATTTTGTCCCCTACATTTATTTATTTGCTATTATCAATAAATCAATGGCAGCTTTCATATTTGATCAGAGTCATTTGAGTTTAAAGCTCCCAAGAGAAGCACAGAGAGAGAGTTAAAGTGGTTTTATCAATAAAATGGTGGGATTTTTATCACTTTTAAAATATGGCACATATCTCCTGCTACAAATGTATTTTTTCACTGTGAATTTTCATTTACTGATGAATCTTTGCTGATGCATTCATAACAAGCAGTGATTTATAGGCATTTTGTTCCCAAATACCAGGATTTTGAAGCAGGATTAATCCTCATTGAAATCAGCACAGAGCTATTTGGACTGAAATTCCTCCATGGTTGTAATTAGTTATTAATCACATTTTCACTTGATTGCTGCATATATTAAACAGTGGTGCTTGACTGGGAAGGGTAAATCAAATCTGTTACTTATTGGGCCAAGAACAGGGAGAGAATGAACATTTTAAGCATTTTAAATTTCCAGTTTCTGCCCAGCAAACACCAGGCAGGAATCTGGAATTAAACCACACCAGGGACCAGATTTTCTCCCTGAATTTTGCCCTCTGGGGACCAAGAATTTGCCTTTGGGCTGAATCAGTCAAGAAGTTGTAAAAGAGAAATAGCTTCAGTTTTATGCAGATTTTCTGCAAAATTTTACAGACCAGAGATCCTGGGGAAGATTCTGGACCTTGATGTTTTAAATTCTGTATGCAGAGGTGCCCCTGAGGAAAGGTTCATCTTTCACCCAGCAATTAATTCATATGGTTGTGCACACACAGTTTTAACCGTGTTTGTAACAGTTTTAATTGAGTAAAACTTGGAGTGAACAAGGTCTCCAAGGTTTTGGGGTGGTTTCAGCACATTTTAGAAAAGATTTAATTTCCCTACTTGTCAGCTGCACAGTGAAATCTGAAATGAGCCCATTTCAATGGATAAATGGCAGAGAATTAAAAGACAGAAGTAGAAAAGATTACACGACTTTGACTCTTTCTTTCTCCCTCTTGCTCTCTCTCACAAGCGCTACATTAAAAGCCCAGATCTCAAAGTTTTGGATATATTTAGCACTTAATTACTTTCTATTTAATTACTTGGCACCAACTAAATGCAACCTCATTAATTTTTAAAGTTGTTCTAATAACAATTATTAATTTGCCCTCTAAGAGACATCTCAATAACAAAACTCCTAATGTTGACAATGCCATGGAACCTGGACAAATCATGGAGAAGGGAATTTATAATCTCAGCCTGTAGATTCTGAGATCCTTTACATCTCAGTAGTATCACAGAAAAAAAAAAATCTAATTGCATCCCTAACATTTTGTGACACCAAAGTCTTCTATCATAAAATCATTTGGGATTGACAAAACTGTAGCAGAAATGAGAACTCATAAAAAGAAGTTTTGCCTGTATAAAGTCTGATCTTTTTAATCAGTGTGAAGATTTCAAAAGAAGCACCGTCCCTAAATCACCCATTGTATCTGGAAGAGCTTCAATAAAGAAAATGAAAAAAAGCCCCTAAATAGAAATGTTTGCTAATGAAAAATGTGAGATATAACAAGTCTTCAAGCTTAATCAGCCCTTTAATTTAATGAATCATTTTCTTTCCTTTTATTGCTTTACCTTCACACTCTCACCTCCTGCTTTTTCTTCATGGTCTGAATCATGTAATCAGAAAAACTTTGCATCTCAATTATCTTACCTCCAGACTTCCTTTGTAATGTTTTGATAATTGTCTATAATAGACAGGAACACTGGACCCATTCCATTTGATGATTTTTTTTAAATCCTTCTCTTTCAGTAGCTCTTGTAAAGGGTGTCAGGTGCTGGTTACTCCTGAATTCAATAGATAGATTGGCTGGGCATTGATTAATCATCAACCTGCGTTGGGGAATAGTTAAATACTTCAGCCAGTAGATAAAAATGGGCATTTTGTAGAGTTTAAGGAGAATAAGGGAGTTGTTTCATTGACCCTGTGCTTTTCCTGGAGGTTTGATTTGGGGTTTTTGGTGTTCTTCAAGCAGACTGGGAGCTGTGATCAGCACCAGGGCTTTGCTGTCCGGTTGTGTCACTCCTTTGCTTCTGATTTCAGGGATATTTCTGCATCTGGCACTGTCCCAGCTCATCCCTCTCAGCCCATCTCTCTGTCCCTGAAGCAGAACTGATGAATGCCCCACAAAAATCTGCTTTTCTGGACAGATATGCTCAGTGGGAAGAGTGGCTTTTGTTCCCCTATTTCATGGGGCCAGGTCTGAGACCCAGACCTTCCCAGGCTGATATCCTGTGCTGTGGCTCCTTTGTATCTCTCATTTTTGCTCTAAGGACCTGGATTCCTCGGGAGGAGAAACTGGCATTTACAGCAGGCAGCATCACCCAGGTCCCCACAGCAGGGAGGGAAGGCCTGGAGCCTTGCTGCTGTGAGCCAGAGGGGCTTCCCCACTGCCTGAGAGCCAACTTTTCATCTCAGAGCTCACTCCACACCCCCAGAGGGTGATTTCGGTGCTAGATAACTCTGGGACTCCCTCTTATCAACATTCTCCAACCACTTAGTGAATTGAGGTGCTGCTTTATCACTGCCACCAGAAAGTCACTCTGGGCATGTCCAGGAGCAGTTCTGCTGAAACACAAGGCTTGGAGGATTTAGAAGCAACAATGTGTGGTTAGGGGACCTAAATTTAAACATCACATGTTTTCAGGGCTTCAACATCTACTGTGCTTTTCTTATTGCAGTCCAGAGCCATCAAATATTACAAATGCTTTCCTGCAAAGTGCTTTGTAACTGCACACCAACCTGGGAAGAAAATTTCTGCCCTTGTATCCTGCGGGTTTCCTGCTGCCCAGACCACAAAATTAATTGCAAGTAACTGGCACATTTCTAAGCAAGCACAATTCATCCTTTCATTATCACAAATCTTTGCTGTCACTTCCTAATCAACCCTTCATTCATAATTCCACTGCTTCTGGTTTGTTTATGTTTCTGGGGTGATTGATGTAAACACACCTTTATGCTCAGCAGCTGTTTTGCATGAAGAATTAAAACTGAAGCAAGCAGTTGGTGAGATATGGAGTCTTGACAGAAAAGGAGCTTGGAAAACAAAATTCCCAGGACTGGTATCTCAAAAGTAAATCTCTTTTATCCAAATTGTCTCTTTTCCTGATCAATTCCTTAGAAACAAATTTAAACCAGATTTTCCTGATTTTCAAGGCAGCATTATGTTATTATTATGTTTTATATATACATCAAAATAGTTCCACTTTCTACAAATGAAGGAAAGTTTGCCCTTCCTAGTCTGTGAAATGGAAGCTGAAGGAAGCTCTACATGAGCAAGGTAATGGCAGGGAAATAAACTGCCAGCACTTTAGGAAAGTGCACATTGCACATTCACAGGGATCTAGAGCAGCCAAAAATACTTCCCTGACTTCTGCTGGACCCAGGTGTGAGTTCAGCACAGCCAAAATTCAACCTGCTCTGCGTAAGGAAACCATTTGAGAGCAGCTTTTCAGGAACTGCTGTTCTAGTCCCATTCCCTGAGTGAAAAATCCCTAATTTTACCCTGCAGATGCACAAAATGATACCAGTATTAACTTAAGCAAATGCTGAAGCGTTTTCTTGAGGAGTGTGTAGACTTCATTCATTACTCTGTGTCAAATATGGTTAAGATCCATATGTGTCACCTTAATTAAAGCTTGTGTGGAGTGGAGAAGTTTAAGGAAAGATGAGCAAAGAGACTTTTCCTGGCTGGATCAAGAAACAGAGTTGTGTTTTGCTGCCATCACCTTTAATATACTCTGAAACTCTGATACGGCCTAATCTGGTCATGTAAATTGAAAAAAGGCATGATAGCAAAAATGAATAAGGAAGGAGAGCACCAGGAGGCAGAAGTATAATTAGAAAATCTCCCTTTATCTAAAAATTTTATTAAAAACAAAGCAACACTCAAGCACACAGAGATATACAGGACATAAGTTTTAATTAAAAAGCAGCTGCTGCTTCACAGGCTCAGCACAGAGCACACTTTTCCCTCTCCCAAACAATTCCCTGGCTCTGGAACTCCACATTTTGGAACAGTTCTGGGGCTCAGGCTACCAGAACAGTTCACGAGGAAATATAAAACTGATCCCAGCTCTGAGTTCATAAAATGATGGGCGAATTGGTCCCTGAGTCTTTACAGAGCAGCCTCTTCCTCTCTAAGGCCGCACGTTTCAGGCCAAAAGTCACCAGCAATAAAATGAAGGACTCGAAGGGAATTTGGCACATTGAGGAGTGATGTGTCAGGAAAAAGCTTCTTCTTCTCCAGGTGGAATTTAGGGATTTTCCCTCTCTTTGGAGCAAAGCAAGCTGCCCCCCATTTCCACCCTCACCCTGAGGGGTGAGGCCTCAGCCTGTCGCTGTGGGAGTGGACGTGGCACAGAGCAGATCCTCAAGAAGTTTCATCCAAGGGTTTTTATTTCTCACAGCATTTTTATTCCCTTCTGACCCCCAGTGCACCCCATCCCATTGCCAGCAGCACAGCACCCCCCAAGCCCATTGCTGGAAGCTCTGTTTTGGGGCAGCATCCCCAAAAATCCAAACTACAGATCAGGCCTGGTTTTCCATGGTGTTTTTCACTGCACAGATGCTCCTTGTTTTCTTCTGCTTTTATCTTTTTTCTCTTCTTCTCACGGGTACACAGGGATCCTGCTGGATTCTTCTTTCAGCTGACTTTGTCTGACCCAGGCCTGCTCTGGGCCCCTCTCCACATCAGCTGATCTTTGCATTTCAGTGATTTCCACCAGGTCCTCAGGGACTTCATTGGAGCAGCTGCAAAATTATAGGGAGTCAAATTGGAGTGAGATAAATTTTATCTCTTCAATCCTTTTGCACTTTAAATTGTTTTACTCCACATCACTTTATTCATGCACAGGCAGAGCACTGGAAGTTATTGGTGCATTGCTGGGAACTTGCTTAGAGGTGGATCAGAGGAATTTTGAGATATTTTCATGTTTTTTTTTTTTTATTTCTTTATTATTTAATGCTGTTTCTTGTTTTTTCCGTCTTTGGTTTTTGCAGAGGAGACCTGTCAGGAGCGTCCTTCATAAATCCCCACCTCTGGTTTCTCACATAAATTCCAGCTGAGGAATTGTTAAGGAAATATTAATGTAATTTACATTTCTGCCAAGGATCCTCACCTCCCCTCTTCATAAACAGCACAAACATGTCAAGGAAAACTCCAGACTCAAGGCAGTGTGTTAAAAAATGTATTTTCAGTTGCCTATAGACAATGTTGATAGGATAAAAATTAATCATTTCTCCCTGCTATCCCTTACTTGGCAGATTTTCAGTGAGAGCCAAGGTCAGTGTGCACCAGAGCTGGATTAAATCTGTCTCCTTGGCTTTGACACAGGAAGATACACCAGGAAAGCAGAAAAGAAATAAAAATCTGGATTGTCCTGCCTGTGGTCATCAACAACCCCCAAAATGTGGTTTTCAGTTAATGGGCAGAGCCAGGGCTGGGACAGCCCCCAGACACTCCCAGGGCTGTGGCAGCTGTCAGTGCCCAGCAAAAGCAAAGCTTCCAAAAAGAATTATTTATAAGCATTGCCACCTGCACGGCTTTGCCATTAGATAAAAAACACTTTGCAAAGCTGGGGTCCATAATTACCAAGGGATTGAGGCTGCCATTCCCATTCCTGATCACTCCTTTACCTTTATTTCTCCTCCTGTTGGAAGCAGTGATCACCTTGGGGCACCTCAGGCGGTTTCTGTGCCCATCCAAGCCAGGAGAAACCAATTCCTGCTGCTGTTTTGGCACTCAGAGCCCCACCCTGTGTCTCCATGTTAGATCTGGTGCACAGCATTTGCACAGCCCCATGGCCACCCCTTGATGGAAGATTAGATTTGATTTGGGTTTCTATTTCCTGCCTACAGAGAAGTGGAAACTGCAGGTCAGGCTGGGAGGTGACTGCTCGTGGGTGCAGATCTGTGTTAGCAGCAGAGATCACAGCTCAGCACCACAGATAAACAATTCTTTCCCTTCCTTTTTCTCATTGGGCGGTACTGCACAGTGTTATGTGAAATTCTTCAAAGCATGGCTTAATACAAGCCTCAGTTATGTTTGTATCCTCACACCCTGGTCAGCAAACTGAATTTAATCTAATTTATCTGTCCTGCTTGCTCTGAGTGGCTTCCAGAGTGAATGCTGGCAAACACAGACACAGAAAGGAAGCAATAAAAGTTAATTTTGTGGTTAACAAATATCACTGTTGGTGAGCCAGGATTTGTGGAGGCTGCTGGGGAATCTGGCATGGATTATTTCATTTCCTCAGTGGTTTGATTGGGATCTTGCTGCTTTCCAGAGGCTGGCTGAGCTTCAGAGCAGCAACTTTTTGAATTGCAAGGACAGTGAGAGAGAAAACGGATGTTTTTAACTGAACCAAACTGCTGAGGAGACAGGGACTGAGTTTCCCTGGCTGAACAAACCATTCCCCGTCTCAGGTGTTACCCAGGTGACTCTGACTGAGTTTGGAGCAAACACTGGGTACAGGAGGATTTTAATTTGGATCCTGAAGTCACTGCCTGGTTTAAAGAGAAAATTTCATTTGAAAACTGAGCAACACAACCTCTCATTTCTCTGCTGCTTCTTTTATTTCTTGAGATTCTGCCATGAAATCTCCGTGCAGACTCTGACTGGAAGAAGCTCACGCTCCCAGGAAAATCAGTCTGCTCATTTTACATCCCAAACAGGGCTGGGAGTTTAGGTAATGCTGCTTCAATTGCAGGTGCAAACTTTGCTTCTCGATTCCCAACTGCCTGAGTTTGAGGTTTCAGTTCAATCTCTGCAAATTATAAATAAAGTTCCCACTGAAGTGTGAATCATTTTTATTGGCACAGTTCTCCTGTCTGAGGTATTTTTCTTTTGAGGTGAATGCTGGATAATTAAATAATCTGCATGGCAGCTGAGTTATGATACCTGAAAGTGTTTGCAATATCTGGATGAATAAAATAATGATTCTCATGAAAAATGAAAGATCATCAGTCAGATATTGCACAAGTCAGAATCTTTAAAATTAATGATAATCAATAATAAATAAATAGAGATAGGCAGATAAGTGGTTTTTCAACAAGTTTTCATTGTTGATCATGGGAATTTGCTTACCAGTCATTAACTGCAGCTGCCTTGCCATCTCATTTTAGACCTTCCTGCTGTGAGAATATCAGCCTCCAAAAGTTTGGAAAAGATTGTCTTCTAGTGTCACTATTTGCCACCTGGCCAGACCTTCCTTGTCCTTGGTGTAAATTCAGCAGCAATGACCAGAACTGGCTCCTGAGGTCTCTGTGAGAGGTGAGGGAGTGAGATCCCTTCTCACTGAGTGTTGTGAGAGCCTGAAGAACCAGACACCCCAAAATCACTTTAAAAAGAGCCCAGCAAACTTTAACCCTTGTGCCTAATTGTAACTCTTCAATGTAAAATGTGATGTAAAAATTCCCTGGGGAGTTTTTGAAGTGTGTGCCTGGCTGCCCAGGGCTGCCCAGCAGTGCTGCTTCCCGTGCTCTGACTGTGCAGGGCTGGACACAACCCAAACCTTCAGGGAAAACCCCTGAAGAGGCTGTGCAAACACAGAAAAGTTCAGTCACAGGTGTGTGATTTTCCTTCTCTTTAAGAACTGCTTCAGCTCCCACATCTATGCTTTAAAAATTGCCTTTGGGAAGTCTCTGCCATCCTGGTGATATTTTGATAAATCCAGGTGAAATAGACACCAATTAATCTCCAGTTTATCAGAACTAGCTTAGGTGCAGTAAAAACCCTCTCCCATCAGTTTGCAGTGTGCACAGTGCATGTTCTGCTCTCCAAAGAGAATTAATCCCAGAGATAACCAAAGTATCACTGGCTTCCTGGCTGATTATCACTGCATCCTTTCCTTTCCCTTTCTTTTTTTAAGAGAAAATATTTCTTGACTGATGGAAAACGTGGCCAACGTTCAATTGTGTGAAAGTGAAGTTGAAATCAGAGCCTGGTAACTCCGTGCAGCAGAATGAGTTAATGACTTTGCACTCCTGCTAGTGGTAATTAGATTATTCCAAAATGGAAGCAGGGGTTTCTAACACTTGGCGCTCTCTGTCAGCATGTGAACAACAACGTTTATCTCCTTGCCACTTCCCTGGTGTTTCAGTGGGAATAATTGAAACATTTTAGTCCTGGATATTCAGTGTTTCATCTCAGGTCAAACGTAACACATTTCATTTTAGTTTTAGGCAGAAGTGCGGCAATATATCAAAATAATGGCAGTTTGTAAATCCATGGATATGCTTCTATGATTACAGCTGAAAGTCTTTGTAGGGAGAAAGCCTTGCCAGTTTTTCTCTGCTATCTTATTAAATGTGTCCTTCTAAACATTTTTCATCCAGACTCTTTTGTTTAAAGCTATTGAATCAGGTAATTCATCATTTATATTCCTTAAAGATGCAGAGCTCTGCTCAATAGAAATTGAGGGTGCTCAGTGTCTGTTAATTGCTTGAGGTCCCGCTAGAAAAAGTACAGAGAATTTGTTGCTTCAAAGAACTCCAGGTGCCCAACCTCCAGGATTAATTTGTATTTTTATCTTTCTCAGAGATCTGTGACTCTTTCCAGATGAGCTCTTTGCTCTTTAAAGTTCAGACCCCACCAATTCAGCTGTGTCCAAGTTTTCCACACTTCTTGTGGCTCTTCCCCATGGCCTGATCCTGGGACAAACCTGGGAGACTCCATGGAAAAGCTGCATTTCCAGACAATGCAGAATTTCTGAAGTCCTTCAAATTGTTTTCTTCTTGTCTTAACCTGCCAGACAGCCTTCAAAAAATAGTGGGGAAAAAAACCCCAAATCCGTTTGGTTTGAGGAAATTATCATTTTTATCTGAATTTATCTCTGAAGCATCCAATTTCTTGGACAGACCTGAACTGGAATAATATTCAGATCTTTTTAGGATCAAAGACTTGCTTTTTTATGTGAAAGCTGAGAGAAAAAGTCAAAGCTGTGGTCTGGAAACCATGGACACTTCTTCCCTTCAAATTCTATTTTTAATCCACAGTCACCCTTAGTATAAAAGACCAAAAAAAGAGGGATGGGTGTTTTTATGGAAAGCTGTGGGAAGCAGCTGGGGAGGGGGGATTTGGAGCTTTCCCAAATGGCAACTCCAGGGCAGAAAAGAGGGAACAGCCCCAGCCATTCCTGCCCTTCCCCTGCTGAATGCAAGGAATGTGTTCCCAGGGAGTCAGCCCTGGTCAGTCCCTGGCTCCCTGGCACGAGCTGGAATCAGCAAACTGGGGGAAGCTCCATTCCCAGCTTCCTTCTCAGCTGAATATCAATATTTTCATTTATTTCACTCTTGACTGGGTTATTTGAGTTCTTTTTCCGCTCTGAGAGGAACAAGGTCCCAGAATGGTCCATTGAAGGTTCAGTCCTTCCCCAGCTTTTTAAGGGAAGAGCTGCTCCATTCCCAGGCAGGGAAATCTGGAGCAGGCTGCCCCTTCCAGAGACTTGGATGCTGATCATGAGTGAACTTCTATTTCCTTTAACGAGGCAGAGAGAAATTGCTTTAAAACTTTTATTTTTTTCCTGAGACAAAAATTTCTACATCATCTAATACCTAATTTGCTTCCCAAAGAATGTCTCCTATAGAATTTCCAGTTAGTTTGTAATTGTTTTCTTTTATCTCTGTGACTAATGAAATGCCCAAGATAAAGGGCTGTACTGAGAGGCAAATGGGGATATTAGGAGTTTTTCTATGTCCCAAGTTTTATATATTCAATGTGGAAATTTAATTAGGCTTCAGTACCCTGGAAATTTATATCTTGGCCCTTGTTATACTTCATATATTTAATTAAAATGGTAATATATTGGGCTGTGGTTGTAAAATTGTTTTAAAGGAAAGTGATCTCTTCTGGGGCCTTATTTGGGTGGTGAATTAAAAGATGTGGAGATGCAGAAAGAATAACAAGGTCTGCTGGGAGAATGCTCAGAGACAATTGGTGAGAGTTTATTTAGACCTCTAGGAAATTCAGATTAAAACATCTCCCCAAATTAAGGTTTGTTGGAATTGTGACTGCTGCACTAACATTGAAACAGAAGCATTTTCCTGATGTTTTCATTGTTTAGTTGCTACAATTACAGCCCCAGAGCTCTGCCTGGGCTTCCATAAATCCCAGAGCAGAGCACTAATGTGTCCATTTCTCTTTTACAGGAGCCAAAGGAAAGCTGTGTTTTCCAAACCACTGGGATTGCAATGACTTACACTGACCACCTCCAATTTTCTCTCCTTGTAGACTCTGTTTAGTGTTACAAAAACAATTCCAAGGCAGATTGTAGGTGCCACACTTCTCCTCTGACCTTTAAATCAAATTTAGCGTTTCACTCTCTCGCAGGCCACCGAGGAAAATTTGACAGCTGAATAAAGTGGGAATTTCAGGCAATAAATCCAAGCATTCATGAGAAAAGGGATCAAAGCTCTGCCTTATTGTGGAAATTCCCATACAAGTGCTTCTGAAACTTGGCAAGAATAAAATCTTGGATTGTCAGGAGTGAATTCTTCTGCCTTAAATAATAAATCAGTGCTCTGCCTGCATGGCATGGCCCAGCCACCCCAGCTAAGATCAATTAGTGCCAGGCTGGGATTCCTTTGCCAGGGCTGAGCTGAGAATCCAGCTAAGATGAGCTGGGATGCAGCCCATCCCAAAATAAAGCTGTTTTGTCAAATAACAAATAATTTGGGTCAAACTGAGGAATAATCTCCTCATAATTCAAATAAAATGATGTTTCCTTGCCGCAGACTGAGAGGAATTTTTGTCATGCCTGTCAGAAGTTACATGGTGCAGGTGGTTTTGTAAACAGCTGTTGGGGTTTTTTTATTGACAAAGCAGTTTTGCAGAAATCCCTTTAGTTTTTTGACAGTCATGTGTATCCAAGGGCATCCTGAGAGGTGATGGAAATGCAGCTTTGGGATCAAAGGCAGAGCAAAAAACCAAAGAGAACAATTAAAATGTTCGAGGCTGTATCAAAACCAAACATCCTTTCTGAGGAGAGAAAAAAGCAAGCCCTGAACTAAGGAAGAAGCTCAGGCTTCCAGCAATTTACTGAAGGCATGAAAAAACCAAAATATTTTACTTAGGCCAGTGAATGACAGCACCAAAGTAACCCCTGTGTGGCCTTGCCTTCAGAGAGGCATTTGCTACAAACGCTTTGGAAATCAGGTCTGTCTTCCCTGAATGGCCCAGCATGGAATTTTGTCTTTCCATCTGAATTTGGCAATTAAACAAACAAAGCAATGGAAATTCCCCCTCTGCCATGGTTTGGATTAGAAATTTTACTTTGAACTTGGAAAATGTTCCACTTTCAGTGAATCAGCGTGTCCTGATGGGGAGAAAAAGGGAATGTTTCGTTTTCCACAGGAAATTCTCCCCTTCAGCTGCGGGGTGGAGGAATCTGGTAGCACCCAGGGTGGGATTTTTCAGAACAAGGCAACACCTTTCCATGTGTATTATACTCACTGTAAATCTGCTTGGCCAGGGTTTCCCTGGGAAAGAACTGCTCAGCTTAGGCAGGAATGGGAGAGGATCAATTTTCCTTTTGGAAGTCACTTCCTGAGACTTCCACAGGGCACAGAGGGTGCAGTGCTGGCTGGAAATCCTGCTTTTTGATAGGAATCCACACAAACACCCTCACTCTTTGCTTTCTGAGCACCTCAAGCTGAGTTTAACCCAGTCCTGGGAGTGTTTTGCAGATTTCTGTCTCAGGATGAGTTTCACAGAGAGGACATGGGCTCTGTTTGCTTGGCAGGTTCTTTTTTAGCAAATTAAACTTGTGTAGTACTAGGGCTGTGAATGAACTCAGAAGTGTCCCCTCTAAACAATAAACCCAGGCTTCAAATATTCCAAATATATTCCCTATAAACCCTTGGATTTTAATCTTCTGGTGGAGATTTTCATCTTCTGGTGGGGCTGCTAAACCATTATCTACCCTAGGAGTCACTCACACGGACAGCATGGAATAAAAATAGGAAAGGAATTGGAATTTGCTGTTATCAGTTGAACAGAAGTGCAAATTCAAATGGGACCCATTGTTCCTGGGTTCATTTATTGCCTATTGTTAACCAAGAAAAAAAATCCATTGCTTCAATGGAAATATCAGCAGAGATACAAGTAATTACATTTATTTTTCCCTATTTTCCACATACTTGAGAGGGGGAGACTTATAGCAAAGAGCAGGAAAATCTGCAAATAGGAAGGGAAGGAGATTCAGCAGGGGAAAAGACAAGGACCTGCACTCTGTTTTAGAGGGAGCTGGGAAAGAGAAAAAAAAGTTAAAGCAGAAAATAAATTTAAAAGTAAACCAACCAAAAGCACCTTATTTCATACAGAGAATACAAGTTTTCTGTCAACCTTGCAAATAGGAAATAAGGGCTTAGGTTCTTTCTTTTGGATGTAATTCATGGAGTAATAACAGATGAATATGCTCCCAAAGTCAAGATATATTATTTGAAATTGCTTCTACATTTAAATATGAAACGAGCTGGCGTTTTGTCATGTCAGCTAATGGAACTGCTGAGGAAAATCTGAGGGTGAAAAATAGACGATTAAATGGTTCCTTGGAAAACAAAAGAAGGATTTGCATATCTCTTTATAAGGATGAGTTTGCAGTTCTTCCCCTCCAGGGCTCCAACAAAGTGTAAATCTGGGATGTCTGGGGTCCTGGGGAAAGAGATCTTTGTGTTCTTGGTGTCATCTGCAAGGATGCCCCGGGCTGGGAAACACTGAGAAAGTAGCAGATAACAAACCCAGTTCCCTTTCCTGAGCCAGAGCTGTAATTCCATCAAATATTTGGCTTGAGGAAAGGAGTGACTACAGTGGGTGCTGCTAAAAGCTCAGGATTCATAGCCTGGGGCGCTCATAGTGATCGCAACACATTCCTGTGCCTAAAAAAGGGGAATTCTGCCACTTGGGAGGTTTGGACAGCTCCTGTCCCGTGTCGGTGCGGGAAGGGCTGGGATGAGGCAGGGCCGATGGGGCAGGCACAGCTCAGCCAGGCTGGGAGGGATGGGCAGCCACGGGAGCTGGAATTTGAGGGAATTTTTGCCAAAGGGGAGGTTTGAAGGGAAGCACTGAGGAAAAACCCAATTTGCACAGCACAACATTGCACTGGCATATCCCAGCCCTGGAACAAACGGGAAAGGGACAGGCTGGAAAGCCCTGATACAGATAAATTTGGTGGAAAATGAACATTCCAGGAGGAATTTCTCCATGGAAAGAGGGGTCAGTCATGGAAGGGGTTGCCCAGGGGGAGTTGGAGTGCCCATCCCTGAAGGAATTCCTGGAGGTGGCACTCTGGGCTAGGGACAAGGTGGCATCAAGCAGAGCTTGAATTGGATGCCTGGGAGGGCTTTTCCAGCCTCAGTGATTCCATGAGCAGCTGTAGGATGGTTCAGCAGCTTCCCATGGCTGTCCCAGCAGGAGCAAAGCTGGAAACGAGGAGCAGATCCAAGGTCGTGTCCCCTGAACTGTTCAGCTTCACAGAAGGGATTTGCTGGCACCTTTATCCTGGGATACCAAATTCTCCTGGCTTCTGTCCCAGCAGCAGTAACACCTGAGCTGCATTTCCATCCTTCTGGATTTTCTGTGTCTCTCCCAGTTTGCCTTGCTAATCTTTCCTGGTTTCCTAGGCAATGCAAAGGGGACCGCTGATTTTCGTTTTGTGTTCTGCAGGAATGAAATTGTCTCTATTGGCAATGAAAGAAGGAATGTAGAATCAGAGAAATGAATGAGGCGCAGAAGTCAGCAGCACTGATGGCCAGGAAGCAGAACTTTGATCACATTTTTGTTACGGAATTGAAAACAACCAACCACAAAACCAAAATGGGCAGAGCATCGTAAGTAATTAGAATTTGTCAGGTTGTGTCAGAGCTGGGCTTTTTTTTGGGTGCATTTGAGAAATGTCTGTCACAGCATCAATTGCTTTAGTCCAAGAGAAACTAAAGATTGGTTCCATTTATTTCCAGAATCATTGCTTTGGGCTGGTACTGTTTTAAAAACCATTCTGTGCATTGACTGCTTAGAATGACTGTTTGATATGTCAGGTGTGAGACCATGAGTTATTCCTGTGGATCTCCCAGTGGAGCCCAGGATATTCCCAACAGGAGAGATTGGTTGGACTGGCAGCTACAGCAGTGTGCCAAAACTTCATCTATGGAAGAGCCACAGCTGCAAAACCTCAGAGCTCCACAAAGGCCTTGTGGTTTGCCCAGAGTCACAGAGGGAGCAAATATTCCAGCCAGGAAGCAGTGCCAGGCAGCCCAGCCATTCCTCTGAGCTCCTCCACCACCACCCTCCCTGATGGGAAAAGGAAACTCCACAAACATCATCAATATCTCCCAGATGTCATTGTTAAATTTACAGAAATTTGCTGGTTTTACCAGTGCCAGATTCCCTGGGGATGCATTCCCAGTGTCTGCACTGGGATCTGTGGATCCCTGCCAGCTCCTCCCAGCTCCCAGCTGGGGCTGTTGCCACCAAAAACCCTTTACCTGAGAAAAACGCACCTGCACCTAAAGGAGGAACAAGGTGAAAGTGGGGAATATGGTCAGGAATTTATTTTCCTTGTGGAGTCAGTGAGGCCAATGTGGCCAGGATTTTCTGAGCCTGAGAGAGTTCTCAGCCTCGCAGTGGCTGATCTGTTCCCAAGGGAAAATCTTTTGGGAACTTCTCTTTCAAGGACTGGTTTTTGTAAATAGGTTTTGGTTCTCAGAACAATGTCACAGCTGTTCTGAGTGGGTTTTGCTCTTGTCCCACCACTGGCACCAGAGAGGTTCCTTTGGCCAATCCTGACCTGTATGGGAACATCTGATAAAAAGGGTTGCAAACCCCAAATAAAGGCTTCTGCCTCACTGGGATCAAACCTCACTGCTGTGATGTGAACCCACTCTGCTATTTCGTGTCCAGTAGCTGATCCTCCATCAGCCTTCCCTGATCCCTGGGAAGCTGCAGGTGAGCACAAAGCCAGCAGTGCCTGGTGCTGACAGGGAAGGAGATGAGCCCCAGCCATCTGCAGGGGCTGTGGGACAGCAGCTCTGCAGCTTCACAAGTTTTGCTGTAGCTGCTCTCAGCAGCACCTCCTGGAAGTGCTGGCTGGGGTTCAGCCTCTGCCTGAGCATGCAAAAGGAATTTCTGCACCTGGAATGTCAAATCAGCCCCAAAATCCTGGCTACAAAGTCAAAGCCCGGTGTCTAAACCAGATGAGCACAGGGAAGTTTCATAAAAACTGGAATATGTGGGTTTTGCTGCTGGCTTTTGCTAAAGGATTGTTCAGCACTCCAATGGCTTTTACAGCATAAAATGGAAGAGTTCATTCTGCTAAAAATGCTTGAATGTTGTATTGAGTCAGGTAACTACTACAAATTCCTTCACTGTGTTATACCTTTAAATCTCCAAGGAATTCTCTGGCTTTCCAGGCGGAATCCCATTTTGTATTCCAGGCAGCACCCATTCCTGCAAAGATACAAAAACACTGGGAGTTGCCTGAGGGAGATTTTTTCTCATTTTTAGCCTGGTTCCCTAAGGAAACCCTCATGCTTTGAGGGTGGGTGGGAGCTTTATGCAAACACATCTGTCCTTCCAGGCTGCCTTCTCAAAATTTCCATTGTTTGATTCCAGATTTCCCAAACAAGTGAGAAAAACTACAGTGGGAGTTCATCAGACACTGGAGAATCTGCATCAGGCAGCAGAACTAAGAACACTTCAATATTCCAAATGTTGAGAAAGCTTCACCAGGGGTGTGAAACCTCTCAAGCTCTGAAAAATCCACGTGGGGGAATTGGTAACCTGGGAGAAAACAGCTTTGACAGTCTAAACACAGCAGGCAGCAGTCAGGAGAGGTCAGGAATGGTCCTTAGCCAGGGAATCTGGGAATTACTCAGGGGAAGGGANGGAAGGAAGGAAGGAAGGAAGGAAGGAAGGTAGGTTGGTTTTAGGCCTGAGCATTCAGAAATTGCTGTTCATAGGGAGTTAGGAGGGACAACACCAGGCTGCAGGGGTTTGCCTGGGCTAGAAAATC
>VWYI01030339.1:38644-51728 GCA_013399455.1 Anthoscopus minutus | reverse complement strand
AGAGGTGGTGACAGGAAACTGTGGCAGAATTCAGGCATGATCAGTTAATCAGGCAGCACAAATCCACAGAATCAGAATTCATTATTTCTCCTGCTCAGCAACCTGCCTGTTTTCCTTGTTTTCTCGTCTTCAGGGTGGATTTAAGTGGCTTCTCATTACAGAGAAAACCACAACCCCCCTACTCCAAATTTAGAGCACATCACAAATCCTTTGAGGTCACAACTTTGTTTGGCTCTTGTAAAATATATCTTACATATATATATATATATATAAATATTTCTTTTCTGACTTGCATCATATTTCTCCATCTCATTAATTCCCTGCAGGGGGAGTTTGGATCCCCTCAGTGCCCTGTCCCAGTGCCCCCAGCTCCTGCTGCCTGCTCCAGCCAGGACTGTCCAATTGCCAGGCCAGTTTGCAAACTTTCCTCCTGACTTTAGCAAAGTGAGAAAATGCAGGTTTTGCTGACAGAAAAAAAAGAAAGACTTTGTCAATTAGCCTGGGTCAAAGCTGAGGGAGCTCCAGAGACTGTTCTGGGTGTCCTTGTGAGCCTAGGCACCTGCTCAGAGCTAACAACCACTGAAACCAAGGGCACAGAAGAGTTTCAGAGTGAATTTTGGAGATCCTATGCTGCAAATAGCTCCTCTGAAGGCAATAGAAATGCTCCTGGAGAAAACACCTATTCAGCAGGGATAAGGGAGTAAGAGCACATCCCAAGGTGCTGGGAAAAGGCTGCTCAGTACAGGGTTTGTATCCAGTGTGTAATTTGAAAAATATCAGCATTCCAACAGTGCCACAGGAGTGCAAATGTTTCAATAGACCTGCTAGAATTGCCTGGAGTTGCAAAAGGCAGTTTTCACACAGTCAAAACTGCATTTCCTGTTGATTAGACGCTTTTCTCTCTCTTTGGAGCTGGAAAAGGGAGAAAGGAAATCGAGGTTAGAGCTGATTCACTTGAACAGTTAAATTTGAGCTGGAAATGCAAAGTGGAAGGATTTGCTACAGCTCAGCTTGATTCCAGAGGGGAAAAATATCGGAATATAGATCGTGATTTCAGAGGGACTGAGTTAATCACTGAGTAATTTTTAAGTAATTAAGGATCTAATAAATTGTCAGAGCTGGATCAGACTTGGATACTGCTCTGTTTGGGGACATGGGCTGGGCCCTGGATCATTGAAATAAATCTCTGCCAGTCGCTTTGCCAGCTTTGGAGCTGAGAAAATGCACATGGAAGGACTTTGAAACAAAGCAGGGTTTGAGAGAAGCTGGTGGGTACAATCTGGATCAGCTCTTGGCTTCTGTGAAGCCAGAATTTCTTCCTAAAGATTCAGGATTCAATCCAGAGAGGTTTTACTCATTTTAAGATCATGGAAGTGTTGCAATGGTCGCTCACAGAAGTCTCAGAATCTTCACTCCTCTGTCCCAGTGCTTCATGTCAGCTTGTCCCTAATTCCAACAGCAATTCTCTTTTCTCTGCTTCTGGATCTCCAGTCTCAGCTGGGCTGCAAGGACTCCTTAGGCTGGGGTGGCTCATCCCTGAGTCAGAAAAGCTCTCACTGCCTCACATCCTCTGGAATCTGCTGTGCCCATTCGAGCCATCCGTAGCAAAATTAAAAGAATTGGTTTCTTTTGGCCATTAAAATGATGTTCCATGTTTGACATCACTGGTTGGGCTCAGCTGATAAAGGCAGACTTGGCCCTGAGAAAGGCCCATTGCAAAAAGGAGATGCTGTTAATTCCCTTCCCTTGGAAAATATATGAACCTGCCCAAATTCCTCATCATTACAGCAGGTAATAAAGATGCATTTTAATAGAAGGAACTAATAGTGGGTGACATTTTTACAGAGATGACAGATGGTCTGCCTCTGTGCTCTGTGTATTTTTGGTAGAGGAGGAGGGTGAAACCTTTGATTTCAGGCACTAAATCAGTTATGAGGAAGCAATAAACTCCTGACCGTGGCTTTAAAAATATTTGTTCTTTAAAACAGCTCCTGCAAATGCTACAGAAACAGAAGGATGGGATCAGACAGCAAATTCTGGCTCTCCACCCCAGCAGGGTTTGGTTCTTTCTCCCTTTAGCAGCCCAATGGGAACAGAACCAGATTTGAGGTCGGGTGGTTCATAAAATGCTCAGTCTGGTGCTCCCAGGGGTGGGAGAACTTCTGGCAGGAAATTCCACAGTGCAGAGCAGCAATAAAGCACCTTCCACATGGGGAGGGTATCCAAGGAGCTCCAGCCCGTGTTCCTGGAGACAGGGAATCACAGCAGCAGCCCTGGCTGGGCTCTGATGTCCATAAGATTCATGTCCTCTCTGTACATAAAAAATCCTGTAGCTGAGCTGATCTTTTGAGTGAAAACAAACCCTTAGAGCTTCTTGAGGCTGGATGTTCCCCTCAAAACCCATTGATGATTATTAAAGGCCTTTCAGGTGCCCAGCTCTGCGCTGACCTTGAGGAAGAGGAGCTCTGAGAGATGAGAATTTGCTTTGCAGGGGCCATGGCAGCAGCAGCAGCAGCAGTGACAAGCCCAGAAGAGCTGAGTTTGAAGCTCCATTTATTTCTGACAAAGTCTCTGTCTGATCTGAACTTCATTCAGGGAGCTGGTGCTGGATAACTTGTCAGAAAACACAGAAATAATTCTCCTGGAAGGAGCTCACTCAGCTTGGCAGGCTGGGGGAGAGCTGAATCCAATGTTTTGTCTGGGAATGAATTTCCTTCCGTGGCTATTGGTGGTTCCAGATGGATCCCATGGTTCATCAGATCAACGTTTTTATTCTCCTGTGCCAGGCTCTGAACTGATTCATATTGACCATGTTAATGATCTCAAGTTTGCAGAACTGAAATCAGAAATGCAGCTGAAAGCTCTGTGTAATTCAGACTTTCATGGCTTGGAATGAATGAATGAATTGCTGCACCAACTTTTCAGCCAGAAGAGTATTAAAATAGAAAATTAAATAGAGAATTAAAATAGGAAAACAGTTTAATTCCTTTGGTTTGAAAACATCCAGAGAGCACTCCAAACAGCAGCTGCTTTTAAAGATAAATACTTCCTCAAGGCAGTTTTAATTCTCTATGATTCTGATCAACTTTTTGAAAAAAACAGTCCAAAATACTTTTACCACAAAGGGTTACTTTCTCATTCAAATGGTGAGAAATTGGGAGTACTTCTAACAAATGCTGAAAAAGAAAGTTCTACTCTCATATGAACTATATTTAATCTTACCTCTGGCTCCCAAATACAGACAGATTGCCTGAAGGGATGGGCTGGCACTGCTCCATGGAAGTTACTGCAGTTTCTGTCACTTCCCACCTTCCAAGAGTTTCATCCATAAAAACACAGCAGCATTCCAGAAATCATTAAAAACTGAGAGACATTCCTGGCCCTGCCTCCCAAACCATTGTAGTCAGGGCAGCTTCAGCTCTGATTCCAGGAGATTTCTGTATTTTAGTGATGATTTCCACACACCTGATGTGCTCATTCTGCTCGGTGTGAGCACTGCTGTGGCTCAGGAATTCTCTGCCTTGGAGAATGAACAATTTCAGCTCCTTTAGAAAGGATTCTGTTTGTTTTTTCCCAGCCATAAAATCTGAACTTGGTAAAATTAGAAATGTAGAAAAATCTTCTGCAGCTTGAATTGGTGTTGGTTCGGATCCTGCTGCTGGAAAGGGTGGGAACCTCTCTCCTGGGGGTGTTGGATGCTGCTGAAACTCAATAAAAGCCCCAACACCTGACCTGCACCCTTGGATCGGGATCTCAAATTCAGATCTTGCCCTGGAGGCCTGCAAACACAGTTTCATTTTTATCTCTACCTCCTCTGCTTTTTTCCCCCCTTGTTTTTATCTCTATTTTGAGATTAAATCTCAATCTTACCTAAATAATATCATCTATATAATCTTACCTAAATCTATATCTTACCTAAATAAAATAATCTTACCTAAATAATGTCAGAGATCATCTGATCACCACCTCAGGAATGAACTCATAAAACTCTTTTTTTTCCTGTAGAGGAAGGGAGTTTCCTTTTTATCTTTTTGTTTTGCTGCATCCTGTTGGGTTTTTTTATTAATTTCCTACATAAATATTCAATTTTCCTCCCAAACTTTATATTTTACTGTTATCAATGTTGGACAAGAAGTAACTTTATCCCTGTGTTATTAATGACATGAGATATTGATCTAAAAACCATCCAGAAATGGATTCATTCCCTCAGATTGCAGTGAAAAATTCCCATTGCTTGCTCTGAATGAGGAATGGCCAATGCCCACTTTAAATCTCCCATTGGGAAGTGCAGCACAAAAGTGAAATAAGAAGGAGATGCTGAGCTTTGATTCCCAGAGTGCCTGGATGCAAAAAAACATTCCCAAAGCTCTGCTCTTCCAGAGCCTGGCACTGCCAGAAACCACTTCTGCCACAAAACCAGAGCTGGCAGCCCTGATTCACATTCCAACAATATCCATTTTATTTACAGGCAATCCGGTTTGTTCATTTATTATCCATGTTTTTATACAAATAAACCAGTTTTGGTTTGTGAAAGAGAAGAGGCCTATGCAATAAACGCCATAGAATGGATTGGTTTGCCAGTGAAGCATCCTTTATTTGCATCTTTGTGATCTCAATCTCTGTCTTCCAGCTCTGAAGAGAGAAGATTTCTTTCTCTTTCTCTTTCTTCCTCTCCATCAGCACCTTCCCAACCCCTCACATTCCATCAGAGGCTCATTTTATTCCCTCTATTCCTAAGCAGGCAGAGATGCAGTCTTGTGTTGTTGCTTTTGAAGGATATTCTCAGCTGTTTTGGAGATTTTAAGCGGGGTGCATTAAGGTTAATTACCCAGTAATTTACAGTATAAAACACACTTGGATCTTCACTAATTGTGGCACTGAATAAAGTAAATAAGAGTTTGCTAACATACCAGCCATGTGACCATGAAGAAAAAAGCCCTTTATGGAATTTAGGATGTCCTTTCTTTCTCCTTGGCTTCAGTGGCTCATGGGAAGCCTCCAGCAGGGAATGATCCAGAGGAGTGGAGTCTCTCCATATTCATTTTATAATGATTTTGCTTTCCTAACACAATTCAGATGTCAAATGTAGAGCAGCTGACTTTTATTGCATTATAGAATATCAAACATTGTGCTGTGGAGGCAATAATTACTAACAGGGCTGGATGTGATGGAAAGATGATTTTGAGGGGTTCAGGACAAAGTGGAAAGACAGAAATCCAAAAGCATGAACTGAAAGTCAGAGAAACTCCTGAGCAATGAGATCTTTCTCTTTCCTAGGGCTTTTCCTGCTCTTTTCCTGGTCCAAAAGCATCTGTTCCCAGGTCTCCAGGTGGCAAAAACATTTGTGGCTTCACTGAATTCCTAAAAATGGGCAGAACATTCCAAATGAGGGCAGACAGGGTTGATTGTGGGCACCAGGTTGGGCTGGAGCTCTGCTCCCAGCGCTGGGGGTGTTCTGTGATCCCTGGGATGGAAGCTCAGTCAGCCTGGAAGTGATTCCCAGCTCATGGAGAGTGCAGGGAGAACATTCCCAACTCCCACTTTGTGTCTTGCTGGAGGCTTTTTTCAGTGATCCTCAGCTGAGGATGCTCAGCTCAGCTCTCTGCAAAGGGAAGGGGACAAAGCAAAGGCTAAAATCTCCAAGGAAAGGATAAAACCTGTGCACTGCACCTGGCCTGGCTCACCTCCACCAAAATCAGGCAGGAATTCATGTTGCCACCATAATTTACTCTGTCAGAAACAAATCTTCTCTTAATTTGGGTTGGTTTTATGTGAGAAGTCTCATGTGGGGTTTAAATGGTCCATGACTTGTACTTGTTCAAGTTGTTTCCCTTAATTTTCCTATGGTGAGTTTTGCCTTGGCAAGGATTTGATGTCTCAGGTTCTGTACAGGAGGGAACTTCATTCAAATGCTCAGAGAGGGGCTCTGGGGGTTCTTTTTTCTGGTGCAATGCTGAGTAGCTGAGAAAGAAATTGGGGTTTCTGAGTGTTGCAAAGCTGCCTCTCCCTCCTTGTGGCACGCTTACAAATCTCTCCTGTTAGGAGTGAGCAGCGTGTGAAGGCATTAATTGCATTTAATAAATATTCATGTTTGGAAGAAGGAGCCTCAGCAGTTTCCCAGGCTTCTGTGCCCTGCTGAAAGAGCAGCAGGAGGAGCAGGAGGAGCAGAAAGTGAGCTCAGGAGACATCAGCCTGACTTTGCAGAGAGCATGAAAAGATCAGGCTCTGACACCTCCTGCTGCACATGGGCAAGTGCTTCGCCTCCCTTTTTCTTCTCCTTCCCCTTGGAGCTCTGAATCCACTCCCAAATTTCCCATCAAAGCTTTCTCAAAAGTTTCACTCCCAAATGGAGCATCCATTCTTCCTGCAGCTGGATTCCAGCTGAATAATTTGAAATAAAAACTTGGGGCCTTTCACTTTCTCACAGAGGAAAATGGGAGTTATTTGGGGAATAGATTCTCCTCATCGCTAGCATTGTCCAACATTTCTTAAATTCTTTTAAAGAAAGTTGTAACAAAGTGGAAAAGAGAGAGTGTAAAGATTTTTTTTTCACATTTTTGGCTTCTTTTATTGCAGGAAAACCTTGGTGGGAAGTAAAAAAAGGAATGAGGAACTTGGGCTGGATCTGAAGGTATTCTTACTTGTTAATATTTTTAAATACTCTCAGTTAAAACACCTACCAGATTGTAGAGGACAGCTTTGGAGGTTTTTGAAACTTGCTTGCTTTAGACCTTTTCCTCCAACTTTTTCAAGGAAAAGACTCAGGAAAGGGAGGCCAGGAGGAGCCCTGAGTTGTTAATGGTATTTAACTTACATAAACATCAATCAGCAGAAATAATCCAGGATTTTTATAGGGTGGCTGGACAGTGATCAAACCTGTGGTGTAACATGTAATAAAGCTTTCACTGTTAAGGATCAAACCCTACTCACTTGCTTTAACCAAAACTGTGAAACAGAGGGGGATTTATTGAGAAGAGGCTTTAACAAAGCAGGCAGTCCCTTCATCTTTGACATGCTGTTGTAGCATCCAGTGTGGAACTGGGCAATCTTTATATTTAAAGGGAAATCAATATCATTGATTCCACAGAAGAAAAGCTGCTCCTTGCAAAACTATTACAAAATCTGGCTGTAGGAAAAAACCACAGAGCTTTTAAATCAAACATCAAAATCAGGGTGAGTTTCTTACAGCCAGGCACGGTGAAGGAAATTCGCAATGAGCATCAGGAATTACACATTTGATCAGAATAAACATGCCAGGAGTTTGGAAAAGCTTCTTCTATCCCTGTTTCTTTCTGATGCAAACAGCCCCTGCAGCAAAGCAGTTTGCTGAGGGGTTTTATTGAAGTGTAACATTTTCATGGAGTTTTATCTTTCCCCTTCTTCTGCAAGATGCTCACAGCACTCACTCAATTCAGTGTCAAATCCTAATCCCAGCCACAGTAGGGCACTTGTGGAAGGCACAGCCCTCAGGCTGAGCTCTGTGTGTCCCCCTGGGAGCTGCATCCAGCATCCCTCCCTCCCCACACCTTTCCCAGGGGAAGGAAATTCAGCTGGGCCGGGATTGCTGCCAGAACTAAAGGGATATTTTTCAGTTTTAGCAGCACCATTCTGCCCTAGCACTGAATTCCTGGTTTAATAGTTTGATCAGTCTTATATAAAGTGACGTTGGGTAATTCAACTGGCATCCAGATCACCCAGGGAAATGTACAATGCTATATTTAAAGGCATAGAATAAAGTAAATTATGACTTAGGCTGCCACAAACCAAAATTTTCTAAGCACAGCAGCGGCTCCTAAATTTCTTTAAGGAGGTTCTTTGTTAAAGCCAAGCAGTTCCTTCAAAGAAAAAATAACCTGTCTGTCAGAGATACTTCAATTATCTTTATTTTACACTGGTTTTCTTCTGGAAATAATAGTAAAGAAGGTGCTCAGGATGCTTTTATCTGAAGCAATAAACCTCTAGGATGTTCAAGTGTAATTAATTGCATTGCTTTAAAGTAAGGGCTTCTAGCAGAATATACAAGCCTTGACATTTTTGTTATGCATAAACTCGATTAGGCTTATGCCAGAATTAAGCAGCAGGATTATATTTTATTCCATTCTTGAATTCTCATTAAAACTAAAATAAGGGAAGTGTCCAACAAAAGCTCCACTTGAGTAAAAAGTGATGACACATTCCAAGACCGAGGGATGTGAGGATTGGGAGCATCGTGTCATAAATCCATTTCTTTCACGTTTGTCAGCTGTTAATTGACATTTAGAAAAAGACATTTTAAATGCTTCAAAAGCAAAGAAACACCAGCACAGCCTCCTTTCACAGCACAGTTAAATCAGCTGCATTTGCTGCTGAGTTAGGAGGCAGTTCCATGGTGCTAGGGATGGTCCCAGCCCAGCAGGATCCCAAGGAGCTTTCAGGGAGGTTCACCCCAAAAACTGCCCTGGGGCTCAGCCCCACGGGAGGGATCTCAGCACATCCCAGGGGCTGCTCTGCCAGATGTTGCTGCCCCATCAAACACAACAAATGGGGTTATTTTGACCCAAATCGAAACAGGAAAGAGAATCCCAAAGACCTGATCCACGGTGAGGGTGAAAAGAGGGAGAAGTGAGGAGGGAATTCAGCATTTAATGAACAAAGCCAGAGGGCTCTGACTTCGTGGCTCTCTGGCTGCTATTTTTCAGTACAGAAGATTTTTTTATTTTTCAATGGCTGAAGATCCTGAGCAATCTGGATTCCACCAGAGGCTCTTAGAGAAACAGCTCTGAGCTGCTCCTGATGAAGGCTTTTAGTGGCTTACCCTGAAATGTTATTTTTCTACTTTTAGAATTCTGTTCTGACCTGTTTTGATCCGGACTGCGGGCAGAGGATGATCCAAGGCTGCAATTTCTGTTAGCACTGGGATATTGCTAATACTCCTCCTAACACCCTGCCAGCACTGACTGTTCTGTCACACGTGGTGTCCCCCTGCTCACAGCCCTCACAGCACTCCCAGTCCCTCTCAGATACGAGGAGATCTCTTCCCATCCATCAGTGGGGTCAGTCCTAAGCTGCCTTTGCTCAGTTCCTTGCTCCAGACATGAAGGAGCAGCTACAAATCCGTGCACTGAACTCAAACCCTCTTTCCTCTGCTGCTCCTCGTCCCCACTCCTTCCCCAAGGAGGTGATCTGGAGGAGGGGGGCTTTAGTAAATAGGCCAATTTTTTTAAACTGAGTAAATATTTATGACACTAACCTGCTGTTTATTTAGGGCTGAACTGTCTGTGCCAGTGGCACCCAGAAAGCCCTGGCAGAAGGCAGTGAGGGGAGCTTTGATGGAGGTGATTTGATGTAACTTTGTTAATCAGGACTAATTTTGTCCCCGTGCTTTGGCTGGAAAATGGACAATTAAAAATTTCCTTTAATCAAGGAGTTTCCAAGCTGTGGCCCCATTAGAAGATATTTCTCTGTGGCCGTGTTTTTAAGGCTGTTAATTTGATTTCTCTTGTCTACAGCTTTGCAAAGTTGCAAACAGAAAACCCCAGAGTGGTTTGGGTTGGGAGTGTGCAGATCACCTCATTCCACCCCCTGCCACCTTCTACTGCCCCAGGTTCTTCCAAAGCCCATCCAGCCTGGCCTTGGACACTTCCAGGATATATTGAATATGCAGAAACTGGAACAAGAATGAAGAAAGCTGAAGTCCCAGCATGAAATATGTATGATTTTCTCCCACAATTTCTGCAGAAGCAATTCCATTTTGCATTTGGATGTGACTTTTACTGAAGTCTCAGAGGTGAATTAGGACTCTGTGTGTTCAGACCAGTTCCTCCACCCCTGGAAATCTGAAATTCAAGGCTGCAGCTTTGAACTCTCTTCACACATCACTCTGCAAATTGTATCGTTTTCTGGAGGAAGTGTCCTACATCAGGGAAGAGCTTTTCATTTGAAGGATTTGTTGGATCCATAGATCATCTGTTGAGTCAGTTGAGCCCAGACAAACGCAATAAAGCAGAAATTTTCTTATTTTTGCGTGCTTGAGGTCATATTCAACAAAAAACCAAACCACTAGCAGAGCTTCTTGTCACCTCCTACACTCCCTCTAACTTGCTGTATTTGCAATCCCAACCCCTCAGCTAGTTCTGCTCCAAAAATCCCCAGAATCACCTACCCGAGGTCCCTCTGCTCCTCCTTTTCCAGCTCCTCTTCTGCAGGCTGGAGCAGCCCCAGGTTTGCAGCACTTTGAGCCCTGTCCCTCGAAGGCACAAATGGATTTCCATGGCTCTCCTGCACTTCTGCAGCCCCCAGAAACCCAGTGAAGAGCACAGAGCTGGGGAAACTGAGCTGAATTGTGGAATCTCAGTCAATTTTGTCTATTATTTGTGTAATTTTGTCCCCAGCAGCTGGGAAGAGAGCTGGGGGCAAAGAAACATCCCTGGTGCTCCCTTTCTCTGTGACGAGTTCCAAAATTCTCAAGCTTCAAGGATCAAAAAAGAAAAGTTATTGTTGGTGGCTGGCATTTTGCATTGCCTTCAGGCACCTTGGTGTTTTAAGGGCGTGAGTTTTTAATGAGATCTCCTACAAGTGTCAGTTTTGAGTTTAGAATCTGGCCTAAATTAAGCTGATTTAATCCTGTTCCATTTGAGGGCCTCAGTTCTGATTTTAACTTCTGCAGCTAACAAGGGCCTCCAGCCTCCTCCCTCCCACTGAAAATCCAGGGAGAATCAAGAGCAGCCCTCCAGCCTCTACTGAGAGCCACTCATGATAGTCTCCAGGTTTCTGTTTGAGCTGCATTTTAATGTCAGCTCAAGGATCCCCAGTCAAGGGGATTTGCCCAGATTTTGTCTCTCACCCACACAGCTCTAGTTCGGAGACTCCTGCAAGAGGGAGGAGATTTCACCTGGGAGCCCCTGCTTTGCCCAGCAAGAGGAATTTGCTTGGCTGCCTGCAGATCAAATTACTCCTCAAAGCTTTACCTGTCCCTGGAAAACCTCTGCTGTCACTGCAACAAAGAATTGAGCAGATGCACAGCTCAGCCATGGAAGGAAGTGAACCCAAATCCATGAAATCACTTCAGGTGATTTCTGGACGAGCTCTGCACTGTCTGCTGTGTCCTGTCCTGCTTTCCTCTGATCATGTAAAGACCCCTCAGACCCTGCACTCACAAACAGCTCCTGGGATGTGCCTGGAGTCTGATTTTCCAGCAGCAGGAAGGTTCTGATCCTCGGGCATTTCTCCTGTTCAGAAGACATCAATAATGGTCACATTTTTCACAAAGTGAATTGAACTGGGATTTGGTTTGTCATCAGTTTATATCTCACTCTGAAATTCAATCAATCTTTATTCGGCTTCAGCACGTGCTAAATTGTTCAGATATTTTAAAACTCTTCTTCCTTAAGGCTTCTGAGTGAAATTCTACATTTATTTAATAAAGCAGCCAGGATTTACTACACCAGCGCTGGTAAGCACTTCTTTCTCTCCTCAAGATAGATTAGAGTTGACTGTAGACTTTTTTCTGCTACAGCTGCACAAGTTTACAAGTCACAATTGAATTATCAAAGTGAGGAAAAGAAAGATTATTCCTGTGGGTGCAATGCAGGTTGCAGACTTGTTTTCTTTTAAAGAAGGGTTTAAAGAATTAGCAATAAATGCTATCAGCTGCACTAGAAAATGATGCTGACTTATTACTTTGTGGGGACCCTCCGGGGCTTCATGAAAAGCAAATTCCTTAGCTGAGCTTTCCAGAAAAAAAACCCCAGCAATGCCCTTTTGAGCACCTTAAACTCGGATTTACTGCAGAGGGAAAAGCTCAGCTTATTGGGATCCCTGGCTTGCCCCTGAAGTTGCACAACCTGCAGTGCTTAAGCAGTTATTGATTTATTTAGTGTTTAAACAATGTGTTTCTGTTGTGACTTTTTCAGTGTTATTTTTCCAACTTTTGCAGGTGCTGCTGCACATCAGGCTTTGCTCTTTTTTCCTGCATCTGAAAAAAAATGAAATATTGTGAGCCATCACCTTTTCTCTCCATAAAATGTGTTCTCTGCATTTTGTCCTGCTCTGCTGAGCCTTCCCCTGCAAACCCTCAGATCAGTGAAATTTCTCATTTCAGGGTGAGTTCTTGACAAATCATCAGAGTTTAGAGGTGTTCACGGTTGTTATCCTGGGCTGCTGTCATTGCTGGAAATCTCATTTGCAGCACCCCAATGTCTGAGCCAGGACTGACACCGACAAGCACAAAAAAGCTTTTCCCACCAGATGTGAGTGCAGAATATTCAATCCAGCTTCTAAAAACTCAGGGATTTGGGCTGCAGCCTGCAAGTCAGACCTTTAAACTCAGCACATTTCCTGTTCCTGACACTGTTATGTGATCAGAGCTGAAAATCCTCCGCTGTCTCTCAGAGACCTGAAGAAAATGAAGTGAAAACCTGAACCTGCTCATTCAGGAAAATAATTCCTGTACAAAAAGGAGCTGACAGCTGAATCCTGCCCACTGAATCAGTGTTTGCAGCAGAATAAGCCCAGACTATCTCACTTAACCACTATTGAATTCAAGGCAACAAAGATAGATGGGCTTGGAGTTATCTCCTCCACAAGCCTTTATTATTTTTGTAGAAATCCATTTAAACACTCCACAAAAAGTAAAACACTCGATGCTGCTGGAGAATTCATTTCTCATCCAGCCCTGATGTTCCTTAGCATTCCTGTGCTTTAGGTTCTTCAAATATTTTCATTATCTGACTTTCTAGAAACGAGCCAGAGTTTATTTGTCCCAAAGAAATGAGGAATGAGGTGTCCTTAAAGAGATCTGCAGCTCAGCTTCTCTCCTGGTCTGGCTGTAAATCTGGGCTGCACTGAGCAGTTCCACCTGGAATTTTTTCCATTTTCCTGGTATTGAAAGTCTCTTCAGTGTCCTTCTTTGGTGCCCAGGGAGATTTGTTATTAAAAATAAAGAAAAATAAATTGCCAAAAATGGCCCAAATTTCGTAGAGTTGGGTAACTGAGCTGAGTTGGTTCATTTGTACCAATAACTGCTGAGTGTTTATCAATACCTCAATATTGGTTTTAATATTTGTGGTTGTCTGAAAGTTCATGGACAGGAGAGGAAAGGAAAGGA